>JANHGB010016540.1:0-12290 GCA_026283785.1 Coracopsis vasa
GCCTCGTACCGGATGCAGCTGGTTCCAACTGACCCACCACAGGGCACAGCTGAGCCCTGCAGACAAGATGGCGGCACCTCTGGGAAAGAGTGCTTAAGGAAGAACAAAACCATTAAGCATTACATTTTTTGCCTCTGTTTCTCACTCTGCAAATCCATTTAATTGGAAAAAAATTTAAGTCTCTTTTGCTCATGATGGTAACTGTCAAGCAGTCTCCATACCTTTATCTCAACCCACGAGCTTTCCATTTTCTCCCCCATCCAGTTGAGGTGGTGGCGTGAGCGAGGGGCTGGGTGGGCATCCCACCTCCATCAGCTATCTATAGATAGGTTATCAGATATGGGAGGCCTTGTGGAAAGGGCAGCTCTGCTAAAAAATACCAGCAGCCTGGAATAAGAACCAACCAACTGCAAGAAAAGAGTCACAGCCCCAAACAGTTCTCAAATGTGAACTTGCAACTGCACAATTTGAAAATAGGTTCTGGTACATTGTACTTCTCCACCTCCCCAAAAAAATTACTTTCAGAACTTTCAAAGACCTTTAAAGTCGTGTCACAACAAGACAAATAGCCCATTCCCAAACCTTTGTGAGACTAACTACTAATGAATCTCAGTAACACAGAAGCAACCAAAAAAGGTATTCATGACAGGGGGCCTTCTGCATATGGCCAAGTTGCTTTAAGGGGTGAGATGTCACTTGATTACTATAGCCTTACAAGTTTTTGTATTATGACTGATATCATATTGTAATACAGCAATGCATGCTGCACATGTACTTTGTACTCATGTACAAAGATTTTATGAATAAAAACTATAATCCTTGATTGGCCTTATTATTCTAACTTGTCTTATAAATATTTAAAGAGATGACTTCTTAAAATAGTACATGAATAGTACATTATTTGCCATGCAGAAACTATAATAGGATAAATGTTAAATATGAGAATCCTGTATTTCAAGTTTATATTTGTATTCTGTTGAATGGTACAAATGTGAGGAGTGACTCACATGAATGGTTATCATGCTAAAAAGAGTTTGGGAGCTGCTTATGTGAAGACAAGAGCTAGTGACAATACGACAAAAGCCCGACATCTTGATGAGATTAAGACTTGTCATGTATTCTGTCCTCTACCTCTTCTAAATGTTTTCCCACTCATTTCCCCCTCTATTCAATATGCTAAATTAAAGCTGTTGTAGAAGGCTTTTATTCTGAATAAAACCAGTGAAAATACAATTTATGCTGAAAGCCAAAGCTGAGGCAAGTCACGTTTTTTGCTGTTATTTATTTGCTAGCCATATTAGGTGGGACCCACTCTTGTATCTTCTTGCGAGTAGTGGAGTAAGGTACGTACTGTCCAGGAGTGCCACTCAGATTGAATTTATGGTTCTCCCAGATAAATTTCCGAGCAACTGGTGGATGAGTAGTTGGAGGGTCATCAGTCATTGAGTGAAGCCAGCGATGCCTTAAGAGGAAAAAGACACACTGTCATTAAGGAACATTACACGACCTGTAACAAGTCTTCCTCCCAAGGGTTCTCCTCTGAAGACACTAAGGATTTATTTGGGGGGTTAGTGGGAGTATAACTTTAATCCACTAGGACTTTGAATGAGGGTATGGGATGCTGGTTTAAAGTATTACACAAACATAACTGATAAGTAAGAGTTCTGCTTCTAAGCAACTGAAAGCACACCCAGGTTAGAATTTCCTATTCCTTTGTATGCTCAGTATTTGAGCAGACTATTTAATTGTTACCTGTTTGTATGGCCTTAACCAGCCAGCCAGGTCAAAATGACAAAACCACAAGGTCTTGTTTCATTGTCTGGGTTTTTTTTGTTGGGTTTTAGGTTTTTGTTTTGGTTTGGTTTTAATTACCAAAAGACTATCCTGCACAACAACTTCAGTACCAACTCAAAAGCATTCATGAAGCTACCACTTGGGATATGAATTAATACAACAATCAATCACATAAATGTTTACTGAGTGCACAATGAAATAATTAATACCAATCAGAAATGGAGTAATTACCAAGTGATTATAGTGATTATCCTTTACCTATGAACTAAATGCCAATCCTCTCTTGTGCAAACAACATTAATGATCAAGCAAAGTACTTCCCGTAACAATTTACTGAAACACTATAGCAGGGATCAACTGAATTGGTTTTATCCCATTTCTATTAAAGTGCCCAAAGCAACTTTCAAACCTGAATAATTATCTGCCCGTTCTTCATTCTGCATGCAGAGTTGACAGAAGTGAGGTTATGACTTTTTTTGCAAGCTTATGTATTTTTTACTGAGGTGGAATTAAAGAGGCTTCTGCTAATCAGCTTTTGTCAAAGACTCAACCTAAAAATAAGAAGTCTTCTATTTCAGTTATTATTAGAAAGCCTAAAAATTGCATCTTCAGCCTTTAGCAACAAATCTGGCGCACTTCATTGATACAGCAAAACAAAACCTCAATAAAAGTAGAGAGAAACAGACTGACAAGTATATTCTAAATCTGAAGAGCTCTACAGAAGGTTATCTTTCCAGTCAAATAGCTACTAGACATTTATTTCAGGAAAGCTAAAAATCTCAACTTCGAATATAACTTTAGTACTAAATCTCACTTTAAAAAATGTCAGCCACGTGTTCATTTTCTAGAAGTAAAAAAACCAAACAAAAACCCAAAACGAAAGCCACAAGTTATAAGACTAAGGACTGCCAGGAAACTGGCTTGAATACAAAACCAGATGAAACTATAAAATCCTTTAAAAGTAAAACCCAACTTGTTTAGAGGTAAAGAAGGGCCTCCCATGGGAAAAATCATCCGCTTAAGAGTTTGGAAGTTATATATATATTAAGTGGCAACATGAATGGGAAGGGCATCCCTCTCTTCCTCCCCCCACTCTCCTTCATCAGTCTGGTGTCATTTGGAGTACACATTTCCACTACTTCTATTATAAAAGACTTGGGGTAATGATTTCTGTCTGGAAGAAGGCGTTCCCATAGCACTACAAATCACGATGTGGTCTGAGGATACAGGATCAGGCCTTGCTCCATTTTAAACCTGGTATTACTGTGGGTGAAGGGACAGAAATAGTTAACAAAATGGATCCAGACGTTATCGCTCGGGTCGGGCTTAAGCCTTGGGAATGGTAAAGCAAACACCAGGTGTTAATGCCCTGATAGGGCCTAAGCCTTGGGAACCTAAAGAGAACAATGAAGTGTCAAGATCGGTTAGCAAAACAAAGCAGGTGGTTTGCAAGATAAAGCAGGATGTGTAACTCAAAGACAGACCAAACCATGTAAATATCTGTAACCCTTAGTAGTTTTGCTGAATCAGGATGACAAGGAAGTAAGAGAGTGGAAAGTTACTGCTTAGCACTTAGTGGACTATAAAAGGGATGCAAGATGCGCAATAAAGGTCTTCAGATTTCACCAGAACTGGAGTCCGTCTTTGATACGCCACATATTACCAGCCTCTGAAATGCCCCGGCCATGTTATACAAAGCTCTGACCTTAGATGAACTCCCTCTCCCAGTTCACACCCATAAGAATTGTGTACTAGTGTGCTTCACACCACCTGAGATATCATGCCTCCTGCGATGGCTAGCACCAAAGTTGGCAGAAATAAGAGTTCAGGACTTAAGCCTGGACACAATTCCCCTCAGAAGCCCAGCATGTTATTTGCAAAAGCATTTTGGTTTGCACAGAATCTGTTGTCTAAAACAAAAGCTCTCACTCTCCACTTAAGTAAAACTATGTAAAATCTGAAAACTTTATTTTGGGAAGACTTTCCCCTTGACAACCTTCTTCAAAGAGTCCTTTGAAGCTCTGATGTCTCATAGACTCTGTTCTCAGATGCTCAAGAAAAGCTTTTCATGCACTAGATTGAACAGCATGAACAAACAGATTTGACATCTTGCAGATGGCCAGATTTCCATATAAATTCTCCCTATAAATCCATGCATGGAAAAAAAGGATTCAAAAGCAATTAATGACTTAAAACCTACAAAAAAGCAGACAACTTACACAGAGCAAAAAAATCAGGAGGACAGCAGAAGCTCTGGAGAGATTGAAGCAGCTTCCTGAACCACAGAGCAGAGTCGCTACCAAGCAGACTGAGGCTAACAAAGTCGCTGGCCTTTTCCTTGGGTAGATAGATGACAGTATTGTCAAATGCTCTCAAGACTCCATGAGAATTTCCCCCCAAGTCTTAAACAAATATTTAAAAGGAAGTTTCAGACTGAAGCTACAAGGGAATGGAGCCAATTATATGATGTACAAGCTGTGAAACAAGAACCGATGCTACACAAACTCTGTAGCTATTACCATATGTGCATCTGCAAGGTTCAGGCACCATCTATGTAAGTTCAAGATGTTTGCCAACTGGTTGGCATCCACTTTTTTCAACAAGTTAACCATGCTGCAGTAAGACACAAGAGAAGTGAAGATGTGTGTTATGGTCAAAGTGCAGAGAAGAATGGGAAGAGAAGGAAAAAGGGACAAGAAACATGTTTTTATTTGTTTGCACATGGGAGATTCACTTTGATTTCTCATGCATGCTGCCATAAGATACCATTGCATAGTAATGAGACAGCATCCCATTTACCTGAAACCATACAGTAGCATTCAATCTAGTTATAAATTCCACAAATTTATTGTGAAGCTACTAAAAGGGCAGAAATTTTACCCCCCTCCTTTTCTGCTCAATCTTTTTGTTTGTTTTCCTTGGAGGCAAACTTTAAAAGCAGCAGCTTTACAGGAGATTAGCACATTTCTTTACATTTCTTAGTATATTGGCACTTGGAAGTCTGAGATGATACATTCCTTCCTCCTTCAGCTGTCAGATTAACTAAAGAGGATGTAGGTTATTATACTGAAGTTTAATGTTAACTATTCCATCGTATGAAGTTAGCACCCCTGAGGCTCCTTCCAAATATGTCAGATTTGCACCATAAGGAATTAAACATCAAATTAGAGGACAGACATTATACATAGGACAGTGCTGGCAAAATGAAGTGCCCCTGCAAAAGGAGGAAACTCTTCTCAAATTACAGTTCTTCCACTGGGCATAACACATTGAAAGAGCAAATTATTTTTAACTCATTTGTTTACATAAACCAGTTGTCAATCTGTTCTTCAAAGTATTTGGCCAAACCACAAACCAACTTACATTAAACCAGATAAATGGTAAATGGATAGTGGGTGGAGAGCCATGAAAAGACTCTGAATATGATGCAAGAGAAACACAGCTAGAATCTAGGATATCAGGGCTTTACTTGCATGGACTTTGGACTCTCCAAAGGAAGCCGTACTTCACAGCATAACCCCACCAAAAGTGGAAAATTGGTTTCCAAGTTTCACACACCCCCCAAGCAGACTCAAGCTGAACCTCCCAGAATCTTTGAAAAGAAAACACAGGGCAACAAGGAGTTAAATAACACAACTAAATCAGAATAAACCACAAGCCTACATATTCTTGTATGGCAATATTCTTTAAAAAAGCAAGTCTTGATTCCCTGTATAGCAGACATATGTCAAAACAACTCTTCTGATTTCCTTCAGACTGTGATTTCAGTACATCCCTTGTCAGAAGACATTACATCAATTATTTCAGAATGCTGAAAATACTCAGTGGTTCCTAAAAATGCTACTACAGTATGTTATTACATGAGATGTTTTTTCTTGCTGCTTTTTTCTTTTCTGTAGTATCTGACAAAAGGTAAAGGGCAGCTAAATGAATTCTCATTTTATTTTCCCAAACAGTTGTTTTCAGAACTTTTCAATACTCCAAAATGCTTTTTCACAATTCATCACACATGGTAAGGTCCACCTGACTGTATTTCAACTATCATTCATATTCTATAAGCCTGAAAGTGCACAACTGTCCACAAAACTATTCTTCAGGATGCACAGAAGATGCACAGAAGAAAGGGAGCGTTTTTCCTGCGTATCTGCTAGTGTTTTCTATTCCTCCCAAGAAAATAGTGTAATCAGTAAGATAATCCGTAGTGTGATCCTACATACAGTACGATTTTTATAAGAGCAATGCAAAATTATTACAAACTAGTTAGCATTACTATTTAAAAAAGAAAAATCAGAAATCTCTAGGTTAGCCCTGGTCAATTTCTTTAAAAATGCTATCTTTAGGCATGACAGTTCCAAAATAATTTCTGAAAGTAACAACAGCATCAACAATAGTAAAACCTGCTTCCACCTGCAGAAGGTACAACAACATACCCACAAAATGCTCTGCTTAGCTGAATTAACTAAAACCTGGAGTGAAAAATCAGCATTTAGAAGAAGTATTCAGATCACAACCCAGCTGTTACAACAGTACTTTATATGCTTCCCAGCTGACCCAAGGATGCCAAGCTTTTCATTTGTTGAAGGCAGGGCTAGCGCTTTAGAAGATACAACTGACAGGACAGGTACTATTATACTAGAGACCAAATTCATCTCTTTTTTAATAGAAGTAATTTCACACAACCTAATTTATTTCTAAGACATTTCTGGGTCCAGTAAACCCATTCAATGCCCTCTGTAGTTGCGCAACCCCAATGTTGACATGGACAGAAATTTGTACAATACATTAACAATACATAGACTCAGTTCGGAAGTTTATGCCACTTCAAAAATTTAAGATGGTGCACCATCAGATTAAAAATAAATAGAGTCTTAAAAACTAGCATTTATTCCCACTCAAAATATTTCTATTTTTAAAGATGTATCTAAACAGTATAAAATTAAATGCCAGTGATTTAGATGTGTCACAAAGCTAGGACTCCTACGTAAGAATAAACATCTAGGGTTGCCATGGGACATACAAATTTATCAGCGATAAAAAAGTACCCCAAAAATCGAACAGTAGTGCACAACCAAGTTTCCTGAGAAAATACCTCAGGAGACAGGGCTGTTTACCCTTTTGTGCCTCACTGCACTGACCAGTCTTGAAAATAACTAAATTTTTACTGTTTCTTCTAGGGCAATTTTTCCCACATTGACAGAAAAACAAGTTTTTCTACCTCACTAATGTTTGTGATCTAAACAAGCTACTTGATCCTAGAAACATCACTTTGATACTCAGAAAGAAACCCTTTACTGAGGTTTTTAAGCACACAATAAACAACACATAAGCACAAGCAAAGAAAAAACAACAAAAAAGAGTGATTCAAAATAAGGAACATCTTGAAAACTGGCACAATCTAATAGTGCAAGGATAAAACCAACAATTATCATGCAGGTAACAAGGAACAGCTCAGCACTGACATGAACATGCTGGTTTTGGAGATTCTGATGCCACTTCTGAAAAACAATGTCATTAAGCTTTTACTGGAGAAGACAGAAAAAAACATTCACTACATTAAACCTAATTTTAATGCTAGGAGAATTTGAAGCAATATTGACTACCTAGACAATCTACCCACACATTTCTCAAATGTTCTAATGACAGCCACAATTTAGGAGTTTAGATAATTAATCTCAGCCTTGCACAGAACATCTATTACAGGAACATTAAAAGCCAGTGTTCACCAAAGCTCAGACTACCCAAGCACCCCTAACTTCATACCATCTTTCACTGCTTTGTGGCTGAAGTGCTGTTCATACTCCCCAAGAATCAGGTGGCAATTGGCTTTGCTAGCATATACTGTTACTTTATTTGGGGTATGTTTTTCCTGAGTTATTTAGGAAGACAAAAAAAGTACTAACAGCTGTGTGGCCAGAGATCTTCTGGAACTCGAGGCAGGAACAGAAAATAAGACCTGAAGAAAAAATATAGTCAAGTAGTAGTCAACATACTGAGCTGAGTACCCTGGCGCTTTGCTGTTCATCATCTTGTAGAGTATCAAGGTATATCCACTGAAACAATTATGCTGTTAAAGGCTGCGGAATACAGAATGTTGTTCCATCACTGCCTTACCTTCTTTGGGTTCTTGTCTAGAATGGATAATTTAAAGTACTTTTTTATTCCCTCAGGCTGCTCAACGCTATTGTACGCTTTGCCAAACCATTAAGACAGAATCACAATAAGGAAAATTGGAAGACTGGCTTCACCTGCTCAATCTGGCTGGCAAAATCTTCTTCTCATTCCAAGAAGCAGTGAGTGTGACAGTTAAGACAGTGGACAATATAACATTATGAATGCGGATTAAAATTAAAAGTAACCAGTCTCAAATCTTCTGGCCATATATAAGATAGCTGCACCCAAGAAAACTTTATAATTAATTTTTTTAACCTTCTGCTTTGTAATACAAGAAAATACATAGGCAATTGTGGTGTCTGGCCACATTATTAAGCTAAATGGTTTACCATTCGGGCGGCACCATGCTTCCATCAACTTCCCAAAATGTATTTTTGCCATTCATTTCATTAGTATAGATGACCCATCTGTGGCGACCTTAAATAAACAAACAGAAATATTTTATCAGCTCAAAACCCAAACTGTTTTCACATAAAGAAGAGAACAAGGAAAAGTATTTTCACAAAAAGTATCTATCATTATGGGCACTTATTTCAAAGTCTCTATAGCTTTTATTTTTCTAAGTCTTCCATATTTCCACTGTTACTGTATTTTGATATGGCTGTATTTAATGCCCCCATGAGGAAACAAGTATTAGCTATTTTATAAGTAATGGGAAACAGGAACTTAGAAAATTTTCAGGCAGAGTAACAGTTTTCTGGGAGGAGTCTTTTCCAAAAGGACATTGCCATTAGTAGCTGAAGATTAAACTAAGTTTCAGCCATATAAAACTACCAAGCAATGTTTACCAGCAGCCGCTTTCCCCAGGTACCCTACAAGTTAACCTACAGCAGGCAGAGCTTGGCCTACCCAGCATGTCAATTGCTTACACATCACCTTCCACCTTCCTTGTTTTAGGTGCTATCTTTTTAAGTACTCTACAAATCCCATTACTTAAAGTAACAGGAAGTTTAAGCTAACCTGTGTCTCTTTGCCATGAAATGCTCACACAAGTATAGCCCAAGGCAGTTTTAAAGGCATTTCTCTCTCTTCCCCCAGCTTTTAAGCTACCAGCTTTTAGGTTAGGGACCAAATTGAGCCCTCAATCACATTATCGTATAGGCATAGCTATACAGCAAGCATCTGACTGGCTTACATTTGTCCTATATTTCAGATTGACTGCGTTGGCAAAGGAAATGAGAGAAGCAACAGAGAGACAGATGATGTCAAAGCATTTCTTGCCCCCTCTTTAAGACTCACACAAGTCAAGTGCAAGGAAGTCAGGCAGACAGCACATTTTATTTCACTAACAGAAACTATACAAGCTATACAAAGTTGGACAGTCAGTCAGGAGGTGTTCACACTAGTACACATACCAAAGAAGTTTCTTCTGTCTTCATAGTATCTGTTTCCATATTTGTCAGTTCCTACCAGTGTACCAGTCTTCAAATCATTGACCCTGTGAATTCCCAAAACAACACTTTCAGTTGACATCATGTTAGAATTAAGTTGTGATAGAGGTTTCTTAGGGGTTGGTAGAAATCTGTAATGAAAACTCTTAAACACATATATATAAAGGTATTCAAAAAACTATGCAAGCTTATGGATGGCAAAACATAATCACCAACTCTGCAACTAATGCCAGCATGCCTTTACTGCGCACTCCACTGACAGGATAATAAAAGTTATACAAAAAGGCCTTTGGGGGTTCTTATTTATTTAAAAGCTCTTCATAGTGGAAGATGAAGTGACTCTGCAATATAGCACAATGTAACACCCACAAAACCTTAAATGCTGTAGAAGGGATTCCCAGAGACACATGTTAATACACTTGGTTGAAGATGTTATCATCCTTCTCAACTACTTGTTACAAGCATATCAGCTTGAATTGCCATGGAAAAGTGGTCAGCGCTAAAGCACATTGAGAGATCTCACATGTCCATGTGGGCACTAATCGCCAGGAGAGAGAGGAACAGCAGTATTTTAAGCCATGGTAGCCGCTTGCCAAGGAAATGCAGGCTGAACCGTAAATTGCAACTGTTACTTTCTAGCTTTTGTATAACTGTGAAAGATGTAAGCATTTAGAGAAAAGCAGAGAAATTCAGAATAAAACCCTTGCAGAGAAAGTCTCCTGACTTGGGTAGATCATTTCTTCAAGTAATTACTTCTAAAACACATCAGTTCTTGCAAGATATACCTTGATCACTCTTACTGTAAGTGCCAAGTCTATTCCTTGAGCTGGGATGAAAGACTCAACGGCCTGAAAGATGAAAGAGGGGCAGCGACTATGTTTGTGGTTGGTACAGTTATGAGGATCAGGTGTGATTTTCCACCTAGCACTCCTCTTCTCTAACTTCAGTCTTCTGAACAGAAAAAAAGAGAGCACTGCCTCCGGTCTTGTCTACTCTCTCTTCCTCCATGGTAGCAAGATGTTCACACAACCTGTGATAAGCTCCCTGACAAGACATTCCTTAAGATGTGCTTAGGAAGAGGCACTGTAGTGAAACCTAATACTCAAACTCTTCTACACTTCTATTTTGTCAGCTCCATTTCTTCTTGAGAACTGCCACTGTAATAGCTACTGCCTGAAAAGGGAAACAAAGTGGAGAAAACAACTTAGGGAGGATGACAGAAAACAATAATAGTAAAACAGTAGCCAGCGAAATTATATATTGTCTTAACTGATACTGCTTAACAGCTTGAAAAAACATTGTGCAAGAGCAAGGTCTACCTGAACTGCTTTCTATCATGGAGGCAGAAAAGCCAGAAGCCGCCTGTCATCACAGGTACCAGGAATACAAAGTTGAGATGCCCCAAAAGACAAGCTGACCTCAGAAAAGCATGCAATATTGTACCACAAACAAATGAAAAAATAATTTAAAATGTATAATAATTGTAAAGGGACTAATACATTGACAGGAAGAAGACAACATGCTCAGCTGAAAGAAGAAACAGAATTGATCCAAGGTTTCTAGGGAAGTTCCACAAAGAATGTTGATGTTAGTAGCCTTAACATTTTACAGGGTTCCTGGCCAAAACAAAACAAAACCAGAAACCCCATCCCCAGAAAGCACAGGGGTCTGACAGATTATGACACTACCATACAGAGGAAGGTTACATTGTTGTATAAGAGGTTCGGTACTGTCTTCAGGGCTGGACTGATACCACCAGCATGGAACTCAATGGTACGATGGTCACAGCACTGGTATGAAGGTGATGCGCCTGGAGACTACTAAGATCTGCAGCACTATGTGCATAATGCAAGGAGAACATCTGGATATCACAAGGCAATAACAAGCTGCCAATGAGGTGACACTGAGGTGAAAAAACCCCAAAGCTGCCCCTAGGCTGTACCAGGTGAACTGAGCTGTATCCAGTGAACAAAACTAGTATTAAAGAAAGCCACTGCATGAAAATACTGACGAGGCCTGACCAGCAACTGTGTAAAATGTTATGTTTAACTGCTCAAAACGGATCAATTTAAACTTCAAGGAAAGAGGGCTATTTAATGACTGGAATAAAAGGCTTCAAGAAGGCTCAGAAATCTTGCCTTGTTTATTCTAGTGTAAGACAGACCTTGATATATAGCAGAGAACCTCACCTTTGCATATCCTCCCTATCCCGTACTCTTTCTTGACGTCCCACTAGTGATTAAAACCAGGCTTTTTGGCTGTGTGGTCAGGCCTACAACATTCACTGGACCCTGAAGAAATGTTTGATTACTTTTCCAAGGCCAGCTACAAAGATAACAGATTACTGACACTGCCAAATTCGGATCGTGTACCATTCAGACTTAGTAAATGTGTAGCTCCTCCTGTTTGGGAGGAGCTTCAAGAACAGCTATCACAATTCAAAATACAATTCAAAATACTATTCACAAAGTAGAGATGTGAGCAGGGAATAAAAATAGGCTAAAGCTTAATGTGGATGAGTGTGAAGTTCTGTGTTTGTGGCGGCAAAGTACATAGACATGGCTGGAAATAAAGGCTACAACTAATTCTGCAAGAAGATTCCACTGGAGCTAGAAGGCATCCAAAGCTGAGCACAGGTCAGCGGTGACAATCTGTTGGCAAAGAGGCAGATGTACAGCCTGAAGTGTTAAAGAATTACAGCTCGTGAAGCAGGTGAGTTAATTGCTTGTTTTACACAGCAGGATTTCAGCAGCAGCACATGCACAGAAACACAGAAGGTGGCTGCAGCAGAGATGAGCGTCACCACGGTGGACACGACTGTGGCAACAAGGCTAAGAAGAGCTGAGGTTGGACTGCCCCCATGGCTTGCAGTTGCGTCAAACGTTGCAAAATGTCAATGGAAAAGAACTTGTGTTAGCAAGGCTGGGAAATTAA
>JANHGB010016541.1:5174-28161 GCA_026283785.1 Coracopsis vasa
CCTCTCCAATGAGTTGCTGCTTCTTCTGGCCAACATCAAGTGTCAAAAAGGAAATACGGAGGCCCTGAAAGATGCATGTGTCTCTTCTAAGATGTATTGGTGTACAGCTACAGAAGTGTATTAGCTTCTACCAAAGCTTTTAACCTTCTGTGAGAGCTGATGTACTTATGATTTTTCCAGGTTACTTTGAGTTAGGTTTCCAGTGGCAACTATCTTCCCAGCAGATTATATGGCCATACATAAACAACTTCTGAATTAACAAAGGAGTAGATAAAACAAACAAACAAACAAACAAACAAAATGTCTAGCATGGTTATATTGTTCTGTGCTACCTTTTTGATGACCAAAATCAGTAGAATATAAAGTATCTCTATGAAATAATGAATCAGATGGAAATTTGATAATGAGACTTACTTAAGAGGTAAAGTTTTAGAAATTTAGTTACTACAATATTCTAATAGCAATACATTATTTGTTGAAAATATTACACTAGATGAAAACTTGGAAATTTACTTGAATTCAGTATTACTTGAATTGAAATGGAATGTAAGTATCAGTATATTTCGTATAGTTTAAGCATTAACAGCAGTTGTCAGAATGAATTACGACATTTGATATCTTAAATCAATAATACAGAGAAAATAATACTGTTAGAATTAATATTAGGTTTTTGATACCTAAAGATGTCACACTGGCGACACTGAGGTTCCTTATTTAGTCAAAATATGGGCAAATCATAGCTTGTGCAGCTACTGGATTAAATTGAAACAATGTCTTAGGCGCACACAGTAAAGTGGAGTAAGCTCCATTGTCTCCATTCCAGCAATCTGGAATTATTCTGCAGTCAAGCTATCTTCAGGTAGCAATACACAGCTAAGGGAAGAAAAAATAGAACTTGCAGGTAAACCTGCAAAAAAAATGCATAGAAGTCCTGCCAGAGCAATTTCTTCTAAAACTGAGGTAAAATCATATATGAACTGAACATTCAGAAAGATAGGTTGCTTTTTATTTTGTTTGTTGTTTTTGATTTGTTTGTTTTTGTAAACTTAATATTTTCTTATAAACATGAAGGATCTGAGCATTGCACTACCAGAACATGGAGCACTTGTCAAGACCTTTTTCCCCCTAGTTTTTAGATCAGGTTACCCTTCACTTTTACTGACCAGCAGTTGTCTTGTGAGTTAATTTTGTTTCTTTTTGGCTGTGTCTCTTGCATCCTGCAAGTTTAACAGCATCAAATATCAGATCAGATTATTCTATTTTAGATTTCTTGAGTTGCTTGCCTGAAAATCAAGGAATTAATTTCTCTCTTCCTTTATTTTTTTTCCTCTTTTTCCTTTTCTTTCTTTTTTTTCCAAGCTCTAAGTAATTTAACAAAGCTTTCTTAATGGAAAGCAAACAAATAAACAATAAAAATCAGATTAACATACTGACCACTTCCCATTTAAAACAAAAACTAGAAACTTCTTTCTATAATATGATGAAAAGATTTGGGTACTGAAAAGCAGGAATAACTTTTAGATCACAATTTTAGCCTCACTGTGGTAACTAATTAAGTTTCCAGATATCTAACTCTGTTTAGGAAGACAATAACATTTCAGATATTCCCTTTCTTACATCTTTTACTGTCTGTTTTAAGCTTCTTTCTGTATCATATTCTGAATCAAATTCTTAGGAAGTGAAACTATCTTCTGTTTTCAATATTTAGCTAAATATGTGTTGAATCCGTACTGTAAATTCAGCTACTGATTACAGCCTCATCATGAGCAGATGCTTCATTTCTGGGGAGACAGAATAAATATCAAGGAAGTAGACAGATATGTTTCCGGATGTAGTTCTTCCCCAAAAGCCCCCACACCTCTGCACAAATGCACACACAGAAACACACACAACCAAATCTCTATCTTTACAGAAAAAGCATAGATAAAAAAAATAATTTAGATGAATGGGTATATATAAACACATACACATGTATAGCTAAAAATTATTAAATACAATATGCAATGTAGCATTCCTTTATATACATGTGCATGACACCTCATGTCAAAATATTGCTATTTCTAATTCTACATTGTTGTCCTCCTTTCTGATTGTTTTTTCTTCTAAAGCACTGCTTAATGTTGGACACCCAACTATTATATGACTTTTTTTGCAGCTATTGCACTGTAAATGATTCCTCTTTGTTGGCATAATTTCTAAAATAATACAGTCAATAACAAGCAGTAAAATCATCAAGCAATTAATTAGTAACATGAGTAGAACACAGAGATGCTAGATTTGGACTCCAATGACTCCATTTAGAAAAGAATTTTATGATTTTTTTAATACCAAATTAAATCAATTCTTTTTCAAGAAGAGTATCACACATCATAATAGAATAACTTTCTATCATTTTCCACTAAGTTGATACTTTAATGCACTTTTATTTGTATATCTGTTTTTCAAAGTGGTGTTTAGGTCAAAACTATTTCAGAATGGGAAAAAGCAGAGAGAAAATATATGCTTATTAAACTTTTTGTGTTTTACTTCCCTCTTCTTGAGGCTTATGCTGACGTTATGTTAAATTTCTCATTTCTCTTTTATCAAAACTTGGCAATGGTGGTTAATTGTTTACAGTTTTCCCTGGAAAATTACAATTAAGCCCTTTTATCTATAGCAGTCTCCAAAGGGGCCAACAGACAATTAATTGTGTTCAGTGACGGATAAATCCATTTGATTCTCCTCTGAGTCCCATCACACTCAGAGGCTGAGATAAAAAAGAGGTTGAACTTTCTTTTGTGACTTAGAATTGCTCTTGTTTTTTAAAAAAAAATCTGGGGGAGAAACACTAAAACCAAAAAGCTTTCTCACAAAATTTTAATGGAAGGGTGGAGAATTGAGCATTTTTGGATGAAAGCTCACCCTCTTGCCCTCTAGTTTTCTTTTTGTCTAAAGCACAGTCCCTGTGTAACTGGGTAAAGGCTTGTCTGTATTGAACTGTTTCTGTCACATCACCAAATGTGGTCAGTTGTGCAGTTTTCTAAACACATGATCAGTGCCGCAGAACAGATCTTGAAAGCTTGGTATATTTTTGCCGACAATGAAAGCTTGAAATGTTTCCAAGAAACAGCTTGCCAGTCTTGTCCAGTCTGCTATATAGCAACAAACACCCAAATACACTCTGATGCACACTTTCAGGAAAAGTACTTAATGTTACACATAAGAAAATAATTTCCTTTTGAGTCTTGACCTTCCAATAATTAATTCATTAAGGATTGTTAGAACTTTCTTGTTTCATTTTTCTTTTTGGGGTGGTGGGGGAAGAAGTTTAAAAAAAAAGCATGAACAGCAAGTTTGTCCTACAAAGTTTTCTGTATTTATATTGTATTTCAAAGAATTATAAAACCTGAGGTAACATTTCATGACCTAATCTTCTATTTCTTTTCCTAGAGACTCAAATTATGAATTTACAGAAAACAGAAGAACAAGAACCCTAGAAATTCTTTATATGTTTTTCCAAAATTTCGTTCTCAAATGATGCCTTTTTTTTTTTTTTTTTAACTGTAAGTTTATATTTTTCTCTTACATCCAAAGCATCTATTTTACAAGTTTTCTATTTCTTTTGTCTGGGGGCTTTGTTTTTCATTTTTTCTTTCAGGTCATTGCTGAGGTCCTGTTTTTTCCATGTAGGTGAATCTAGTGTACCTGTATTTTCTTTCCATTAGGCTATGGGTTCTAGCTGCAATGCTCTTTTATTAAACTGTCCATTGTGTGAACTCAGTACTATTTCTTGTGAGGTCTGCTGATCTGAATCTATGAATTTTACTATGCTATCTATCTTCTACATTTTTCTCCATTAAAAAAATAAATTTCACCACTCACCATAATCTTCCTTACACAATTAAACTTTGTTTCATGCACTAAGTCATTTTGCCCTTGTTGATCAGAAACAAAGCAAAAAATATTTAGCTCTTTCTTCAACAGCTGCATCAAAAAAATGGCTTCAACAGATTCCAGGAGCTTGACCTATTACTGATTTCTGTATCTGAATATGTCTCTTCATTACTTATGGAGGTACACCTGTTACTTTGTAACACTTGATCAGCTGCGCCACTTCTTGGTTACAGCTAACCGCAGCATCTGTTTCCACACTGGGTACAACTAACCACCTCACAAAGTATCTC
Organism: Coracopsis vasa; assembly: GCA_026283785.1. Classification (NCBI taxonomy): domain Eukaryota; kingdom Metazoa; phylum Chordata; class Aves; order Psittaciformes; family Psittacidae; genus Coracopsis; species Coracopsis vasa. Next base: position 9,338 of record JANHGB010016541.1, read on the forward strand.
TCCAATTTTTACTACTGTCATGGTAGGCATTCAAGGGACAAGCTATTCACAAACAACATTTGGATTAGTCATTTGCTTCTTTTATTGCAACAGAGTTATTCATGGCACGCACTTACTGCTCATTCACAAACAGCTTGCAGGAAGCAGAATCCAAAGATTTCTGATTACTTTTTTCCTTTACATTATTTTATCTGGTTTCCTATATATGTACATATTCCTATATATGTAATTTTCTACTAATTATAATGCATCTGTAGTTTAAATTTTAATTGCATAGTTACTTTACCTGTAACCCAAATATGAATCAGCTTTGATCAATAGCAGATACTAGATATGCAGTTCATTCCATATATTTCTGACTAGCATACTTTTGGACGTTTTACAGTCAGTAGGCTCTCACCATACAATAACACAGTTGTAGACCTCCGTAACTGAGAATCACATGATGTATTTTGTATGCAAATGTTAAAGCAAGTATTTTTATATTCATATTTGTTATTTTTATTTTCCTTTAGTTACATTTCCACCCTAAAGTTACTGTACTCAGGTACTCAGTTCTTCCTGATTACTTAAAAATATAGTTATTGGTAAACAAAAATACAAGAATGTTACGAAAATGCGTTATCTGACAGAAATGCCATACATAGTTATACATTTTAGCTTGTATGTTAACATGATTTTGGCTTTCTGATTTGAAAAGATGAAACTCTTGCTTAAAACCTTAAACTTCTTGCTCCAAACCTTAAACTTCCCAAATGTATTCCATATGTACTTATATCTGGATCCAAAGAAATTATAATCCTGTCTGAAATATTATACAGATTCCTAACGATGCAGATTTTTCTATAGTTAAATGTTAAAAGGAAAAAAATATGTAGCAATACTGAAAGATATTCTTCATTATAATTGTGATAGTAATACTAAAGCTGGCTATGTAAATTATATGGATTATTCTAGACTACATATTGCATATGTTTTGAAGTTATTATGCATGCATTTGTACTGTTATCTCTAAGGTATATTGAATTAAACACTTTGAAATATTTTAACTTTTAATTTATTTTTAATTTACTATTATTTCTCATTTCCTGTGTCCTCTAAATAAGCAAGCAGAGTACACGAGAATAACTTTCAAAATTACTTTATTGTTTTGCAAAACAGATCTTTGAACTCTTTTGCATTTTACCTCAATCAGTCACAATGAGCTTCTAATATGATTCTGCTAAGTTGCATTAGAAGAAATCTTATGTCAAGTGTTTTGTTGTCTTACTCCTGCTATTGCTGTGACTTGTTTGGGTTTGGAGTTTGTTTTGTTTTGTTTTGTTTCATTTCATTTTGCCCAAACAGTAAAGTGCTAAATTACATTTAACTGGAACAAAAATAGGTAATAAAGTGCCTGAGTCTCTATGGCCAAAGCAAAATGTTTATACATAAAAAATTTGAATCAGCCAAAGAGAAAGAAGACAGTTTTTCAGAGAAGGCCAGCAAGACAAGTGTGCTATTAAAGAAGAAACTTAGAAGACCACTTATAATGAACACACAGTTTGCTTACCCCCTCATTTTTTAAGATAAAATCAATTTCTAGACATTTATCTAGTTAAGATTTGTAGTCTCTTCAGACACCGTATTCCTACACAACAAACATAACTGTTAAAAATACTATTGCAGTTCTTTTTTCTATAGAGAGCTGGGACAAAGAACGACAGTTAAGGTCACACCTGAAGTCTGAGAGAAATTATTAGAACTGAATCTGAAGAAACATCACACAGTCACCAAGAGGAACTACATGTAACAGAGTTAACATAGGATTTACTTCACAATCGTATTACAGATTCCTTCACCGGAAAGTAAGTGGAAAAATTAAAGTAAAAAATAATCAGTGTATAGTGAATAAATAATTTGCAAAATTATTGTTTGAAGTCTCTAGGTTGTTTCCCGACACTCTGAAATACCCAGGAATCAACACACCCCCAAAAACTTTCTTGTAAACTCAGACGTGATAAGGAGGTGAAGTTGACAAAATATCATTCACTAAATTGGATTAGGAAGATGCTGGTTAATACCGAGAAAAAATACATTGAATTACTCTGAGACTTTATTACATACATGAAAAACTAAGAATTGGTGCCAGAAATCTCATAGATCTGTAATATAGTCCATAGTGGTTAAAGTGGAAAAGAATAAGATCTCAGCACTTACATAAGAAATTCCAATTCCTTAAGCCCCCATTTCACTGCCACATGGTTATACAGTGTAAAAAAAAACCATCAATTTTCAGTGAGCCATTATTTTGTGTTTGAAACAGAATATTTCTAGGTTTTATTATTCCATGGAAGCTAGCAGAGGAAAATGGAGTGGCTGTTACAAAGTTGTCTCTATTTTGTGAGTAATTTAATTAGACTTTCATTCCTGGAAGACTTGGGAAAACATTCCATAAAGATAAAATGATGACATTACCTACATAAATGCAGTTCAGTATTTTACATGCTACACTGAAACATGTCCATAATTAGAATTCTAACAAGTGATTTCTCAAATTTATAGGCTACATTACCACTTTATAGGCATTTTAATTTACTACTTGAATTAGTAGTCAACATTAGAGACACTAGAAAAAAATGGAAAAAATTGCAAACAATTATAGACACTAAATAAGATTGAGTAAGCATTTTGGTTAGCCCCAAAGCTATTCTGATAGCTTTATTGTCTTAATCAACTTAGTTGACTTGTTTTACTGCTCTTTTGAGGTGGCTGTTGTGGACACATGCTGGGGTACTAGTTCACTTCTGCCAAATTAAAAATTATAATTCTCATGTGTGAAATAACTGCATGGACTAATGACCAAGTCTCTGCATAATTTGAACTGAAGCTCCAGCAGGTGACAAGCAATTAAACACATAACGTAACATAATATAGTCACAAGTTGTCACTTCTTTTTTTTTTTCTTTTAAATAAAAAAGTGGAATGGAAATAAAAAAAGCAAATTCCTTCTTTCCCTGCACAGTCATAAATTCACCAAATAAAGTCAGAGGGAAAAAAAATGAAGAAGGAAATTAAAAACATGTCAATGAAAAATCACCTACTAACAGGTCTCCAGAACTCTTATCATTCTAAGTACTGAATTCTATACATGAATACTTTTTTTTCTTATACAAGTGTAGACATGATTGTACTCCCGCTGAAACAAGAACAAAGCTCAAAGGTTTCTTTAGTAGCACAAGAATATACCTTAAGAACCACTTCATCATTTTTCTAAACTTGGAAATACTCCTGAACCAACTTGAGAACAAAATATGTAGTAAGCAGGTCATTATTTAAATGGGGAAAAAAAATCCCAAACAACCCCAATCCGAAAACCAGAATAAGGATATATTGCAACCTATACTAAAAGAGCAGTAGTTAACTATTTCTATGGAATGAGCACTTCATATGACAGGTTTTAGCAAATGAAATAGAATGCCTGCTAACTTTTGAGACAGGCTATATATAAAGCAGAAAAGATTGATGACATTTTGACTCTTACAAAATTTAGTGTAGATTTGTGGTTTACTGAATTTTAAAGTTAGATAATATTGAAGGGTTTTTTTTTCAACAAATACAGAAATTATTTTTTTTTAAATAAACAAAATACAATACAACCAGGCTCAAAATCAGCAAAAGTTCCAGTTTTTGAACTTGTAGCTAGTAGAACACATAACTTTATAGTGAAATGAAGGTATTTTAAAAGTCCCTATGCCTATTTGACACTTTTATTTTGGAGATTATCAGAGAAATGGTGTTTTTCAGGAGTAAGCAAAAGAAACCCAGGGTAAGACATAGTAGTTGCTATATTTTCTTGCATTTAGCTAATGTTAAGGGGCAATTTGCAGCTATTGCTATCATTTTAAAGGCCTCTTTTGAAGAACATCATGTTGGGAAAACAAGTAGAGAGACAAAGTTCAAAACAGCAGATGAACACCTCCCCAGCACACTCCTGATGATGATGAAACTCTCTCCTTTCAGTCACAATGTGAGAAGGAAACATAAACAGAAAGTTTGTGAAAGGTTTTTATTTGTAGAAATGTGAAATTTGAAAGAATGTAAGAATGTTGTGTCAGAATTTAGTCTCTTGGAACCTAGTGCTTATATTTTGTGGGGCATTTTTTTGGTTTTTTCTTTTTTTGAGCTTTAGCTTTGGCAAATACATTCCCTGTCTTTAAGACACACAAATGTTCACAAATAATTTTCTACTCTCCCTTTTTCTTTTGCCTGTACTTTTGTCTGATCAGCACAGATACCATGAAATTGTGTGGGAAGAAAAAAAAAATATTTCATTGACAATATATTTTTTTAAATGTACATAATTATATTAATTTCATTGAAAATTTAGCTTAGTGTTGTCATACCTCCGGCATTAGTACCTCTTCTAATTTAGTGCCAATGCAGGCACAAATATATATTTTAATGCAGCCCTTTCTTCTTCCAAGAGAAGATGTCTTTTGGTACTACTGCGTACTCCTTTTCCTGTTGAAAAACATTGCCCATTAAGAAACACCTGCAAAGGAATTGTAATATTTTCTGCACCACTACCAGCTTCAGCTTATCTCCTGTAGTGATTTTTTAAGTTTTCTCAGAGCTCAAAGTTATTCCCTTCATGAAGCCTGAATTTTGCTATTGGGAAGGAAAGAAAGAAGGATGAAGGGACAGGATAAATATTATCTCTCCCACCTTTTTGCAAAATCATCAACAGGGCAACATTTATTGCTTTTGTTTTGTGAGAAATATTTGCATACAGACAAAGTATACTTGTGATTTACTTGTAGCATGCACTTGGGGCCACACACAGAGGTAATAATTCTCCCAGTGAAGTTTAATGAAGGGATTATGCAATATGATCTGAAATCTACACCTATCCAAACTCATGAGCATGGATTTTCCTAAATTTTTCTTACATTTTTCAGTTATTTTTATTAAGATCCTTAACACGAAATCCACAGGAAAAAAAATCAGCTGTTCTTCACAAGATATTCCTGTTAAATCAGTGTTGTAGATATTCAACAGAAGTGTTCAGCAGCTTACATTTTCACATAAATGTACGAATGAGAGCCTTAGGCAGTCTGAATACAGGCTTTTCAAACTTCAAAGGAGCAGTGAATGATTCTTGCACTGCTCTTGCCATCCAGAATTGGCCTTAGCCTGGGGAGTAATTAAAACTAAATAGCCACTGAACTGTAGAAAGTGAAATCGGCAGCTCTGGGCATGAACAGACTTTTATGAAGTCCCCTGACTAATTCATATCTTGATGTTGGTAAAGCAAGGAATAGGGTCAGAATGAAAACCACTTATATGGAAAGAGAGCAAAAGGCAGCTGCATTAACCTTGGATATAATGAGCCAGATCTTTGTTTCAGGTCAGCTATTTTTCACTTCTTCTTGTCACTTTTTCACAAGAGGAGACCTCTGTAAAAACCTTCAGCTACCAGAGATGTGAGCATCTCCTCCTCAGTCCTAATCTCTTCTTTAAATAACCATCAGTGTAGTTAAATGTGTAGACAAAGCAAAGTCTGTTCGGACTTGTGTGTGTGCTGAATGGGGAAAATTTGATTTCAAAAAATGGGATATATATATTTTTTTAATAGGGGATATATTTGTCTTGTTTCATAAAAGTCAGAAATTGAGATGGATATAAGTGATATTTAAGAATATAAACAAGACTAGTGAATTAAGATATATATTTTAAAATCTATTCCCTGACACAGTTCTGAATTTTGATATATGGGTATGCTACAAGCTAGAGACATATGGATATGTTTCATGCATCTTTTGTTCCGCAGCAAATACCAGAACAGCGATTTTAGTACAGGTTCAGAACAAATTTGACAAAATTATGTATATGTAAATCAGCAAGCTGATAGGCATAGACAAACTTCATTTAAATGTCTTTGAAAGAAAGTGCATATTAATGCTACGTATGTCATTGCCACTTTATATATACAGTAAATCGTCTCTGTAGTTTTCCAAGTCATGTTTTGAGTGTTTGGGATTATTTTCTGAAAGGAAGCAGAAAATGGGAGAGACATGGAAAGTCTGAGGGAGAATTGTCTGTGTAAGCAGAAGTTTTCAAATATATTTCTCCTAAATTCTTAGAAACATGTTATCTGCTAGGATTAGTTTTCTGGCAACTTAGTTCCTTATGAGACCAGGAAAATAAAACATTTAACCTGTGGTGTTAATAACAGAGTTCCAAAAAGACACAGCTCCATTGTAGAAAATACAAATTTCATGATAACTTGTGTTTCTCAGATATATCATCTCTTCATAATTGCTCAATTAACACATATCACTCAATATAGCTGGTGTTTAATAGAATCATAGAATCACAGAACAGTTAGAGCTGGAAAGGACCTTAAGATCATCTAGTTTCAACCCCCCTGCCATGTGCAGGAACACCTCACACTAAACCGTGTCACCCAAGGCTCTGTCCAACCTGGCCTTGAACACCGCCAGGGATGGAGCATTCACAACTTCCTTGGGCAACCAATTCCAGTGCCTCACCACCCTCACAGTAAAGAACTTCTTCTTTATATCCAATCTGAACTTCCCCTGTTTAAATTTTAACTGATTACCCCTTGTCTTATCACTACAGCCCCCAATGAAGAGTCCCTCCCCATATTGTATTATGTACAATAGCTTCATTACACTTTTTTTAAATAAGTTGCTAAAGAAATATAATGACTATTTAAGTCACCGTTCACATTACTGACACTGTGAGACGTTTGCCTTTCTGTTTTCTGAGTTGTTTATTATTCTATCATCCTTGTATGATTAATTTGTCAGAGTGGCTTTATGAGGTCTCCAGGATATTTACCAGAAGATGATAAACACTGTAGTTTAGTGATTTTACGCACATTTTCCACATTTTTTTCTAGTCTTGTTCAATGGAAGAAGGAAATTAAAGACATTTTCACCCTGTCAGACAAAATTTCTCCTTAGGGCAGTACTGCAGTACCAAGACACTCTTACTGGATTCCCTTCATGTTGAATAGGGTCTGATGGTTAAATGTTCTTCACAACGAGGATGTATCTGTGAACAACCTCCAGAACATGGTGCAAACAAGCTTCTGCTGGTTCCAGTGGGAGGTGGGCATCATTGAGAGCATGTGAGAGAGTTGCAGCTCTAGCAGAGAATGGAGCATGAGAGCTTTTTTTCTTTTTAATTGACTCTGCAGTTGAAAGGTCAATAGCTTTATGCAACAGAAATTTGAATAAAATATAACTACCCTTCTAATGCCTCCTCTTCTGACCTTGCTGATGGTCAACATATTTTTCCTGGACTGAGGTTACAACCACCCTTTTGGCATCCAAGCAGAATATTGTTATATGAGGTGGTTTAAAATGTGCACTTTAGTGAATTCTGACTTTGTGGGAGCCAAACTGAAATTTGAAACTGGCTAAGAAAGAGACTGCAAGGGGAAAAAAAAAAGAAAAAAATAACAAAAAAAAAATCAAAAATCAAAGTGGGGAGATGAGAAGAGTGTAGGGAGAAAAGCAGTAAATACAGGATGAAAAGACAATGCAAAGAATGAGATGGAATGAAAATGAAAGAAAGCAATGCAGTAATGTCAAATTTTCAAATAGCCTATTCTGTGAATAATCTTTATTACTAAAAGGATGTATTTTTCAGCATTTAGGTGGCATCTACTGAACAGCATGTTAACAGATATTTGTATGTAGAAATAGTTCCCTCTGTACTTTGTAAACTGCATCCTGCCTGTGAATAAAGAAACAAAGGGTAACATTGGCAGAGCACTTGACAGGTGAACCCTGCTCATGCTGTATGCCCCCAGCACTGTCTGACATGATGCTGGAGCAGTGCTGCCCTTTGCTAGCTCACCCCACTGTTCAGAAAGCCACCATCAGTAGGTTTCACCTGGTTCACACTAAACACACCCTCGGAACTTCTGGTTAGCTCAGACTACCAGAACAAAACCCAGTCATAACACCTTGCAAAAAAAAATTCATGCAGCAGGCTATGCTGAGGGTACCATTTTATTTGAAACAATCATCCATGGAGAAACTACCTCAAACCATTCAGTGCTGTTCTCCATCCGGGGATCTTACAAGAGGATCGTAAGACAGCCAGCATCATGGATAGGCTTCTACTCCTGGACCAGGCTGGCACAGAAACTAAACCTGTAAGCTGGAGACCTGCCTCTATATGGGCAAGCAGCAGCGTGAAGATGCAAAAGAAGCAGCCATTAACTGTGGAAGCTTCACTAGTAAAAATCCTACTCACAGTGACACTCTTCCAACACTGGGATATTTTTTTGTTTATTGAAACACCAAAACCAGACCATACATGTAAAGTGAATAAAGCTCACCCCATGTTTTTCCTGATGGAAAAAGTCCTTTCTGGGTCCTGCACCTGGCAAGGAGTGCAGAACTGGGAATCACTGGAGACAGAGTAAATGGACTGGGGCTGTGTGGAGGAGAAGGGAGAGGTTGCTAGGCAGAGCAGAGCCTACAGCAGTCATCCACCAAGCCTGCAGCAGCTGTACCAAATGCCATTATGCTTCTCCAGCAAGAAATGGGAGCCCATCTTCCAGGAGACCCCAGGTAACAGAGAGGGGTGGGAAATCCTTCTGCAGCTGTGCAGTTTATAACCCAAGGCCAGTCTCATACCCCGGATCATCTCATGTCTGAGGAGTAGGAGCGGAGGAAGGAAAGAAAGGCAGTGGAATCCTCCTAGGACCTTGCCTGAGATGCACCTTGTCATTTCCCTGCATCCAAGGTGCTTCCCATGTCATTTATGCCTCTTTTCCTTAGGAAAGAGAGTCTGGATAGCTGTTTTCTGGACAATTTACTTTTTCTTAAAGGGCCTCCATTATTAGGCTCATGGCAAGCAGAACTATTTCAGGAGGAGCCCATACCAGCGACCCTCTTTAGGAGGAAAGAAAAGCCTTCTGCAGAAACAGAGACAGGGCGCCATTAGGAATCTGTCTTACAAAAGCTTTTGTTGAGCTTGCCCAGCTAATGGATTTAAAACCACATGTATGTATATAAAATCGCACACAATTACAGTGGAAGAGAATGAGAAAACAAAAACCATGTGGCAAGCATCGCACTTATTTAACACACTAACAAAATATATTACAGTGTTAAATGCAATAAAGGAAGTTACATAAGCAAAATCTGAACAGAGCTAAGCACATAAACTCAGTATTCTCAGCAGAGTTTGATGGCACAAGTTGTTTTCACACTTCCTGATGGGATTTTAATGTAATTTACATTGACATCTGACAAATGATTACCAAAAATGTTTAGATGGCATTCAATATATATTACAAAGATTTATAAGATATTTGCAATAGCTGTGATATTAAATTTGCATCCCCAGCCTTTTTTCAAATCAAATAACAGCATTTTGAAAGCACTAAAATGATTACCAGGAAGAAGCATTAAAAAAAAAGTCCAATTCATTTTGTATTTTCAAAGACCTCTGCTATTTTCCAAAATCCCCATTTATCTCAGAATTTTGAGCTTGCTATGTTGTCAAAGCTTTTGCTTTTGATTAACATATGTCTTCCTGAATATTAATTTGTGTTTTGAAAGCACATTTTCTTAAAATTGCTTTGCAAAGTTGCATGAAATATTCTTTTAAGATGCTTTGATACGAGAAACTTTTTACCGCTGTTTTCTTTAGTGCTTGATGTTTTTCGGTCACTACCTAGGTGCAGCAAAAAAGATATGGCTGCAGTTAGAAGCTAGTATTGCTAATATACATTGTCTTAATTATAATTATTGCTGCTTCTTATTGTTACTCAACTGGGTCCATCAATAAAACCTCTTTCTGTCATTACAGGCACTACAAAGTACTTTGGGATTTCTTATTATGCCCTTCAATATTGCCTTTCAGCAGCTTCATTATATATAGCAAGGCCTGGGTCCCTACTGCCTTTGTGCATTTCCTAAGCAAGATTTTCCATGCTAAGAAGATACGCTGTGAACAGAAGTTGTGGAGCAGTTTTCCCTGACCCAGTCCATCTGTCCTCTTCAGTTCTTCATGGCTGGAACACTTTTGTCTTCTTCATCCTGGACTTTGACCAGGATGAAAAGGATTTTGTCTTCATGCTTCGAAACTGTTTTTATTGTGACCATTTGCTTAACTGATTCTTACTTTTACTTATCATAATTGATCGATTAAGAAGTGTGGCTTATGGCATCGTACTAGTGAATGAAATTAATAGTTTTCAGTTCAAAACTTATAAACTATATGATCGAGGATTATTCACTGCTATGATGGTTTTGACCTTGGATTTTATGACATAAAAATGCTGAAATTACTGCTTTTGCATGAAATGACATACTGCTTTTCTTCTAAGCCCTGAAGTTTTTGACAGAAAATATATTCAGAGGGTTTTTTTTTTCCAGTAGCTTTGAAAGTGTAGCACCTGTCTGCTGGATAAGTTAGCAATTATTAGGAGATGCAGGCTAAGCCTGGGGAATCATATAATAAGTACATTTTGTCAGAACAGTGTCTTTTCCTTAACCTACAGAATATGCGGTTAGCAGAAATAAAATCTTCCTAAAGGAGAATTAGAAAGATGGAAATGATTGATCATTGAGCATAGTTTTCTTCTCATGTTTCTCTTTTTTCCTTATCCATGCAGTGACAGCAGTGTTGAATAATAATTTTGCAGACAGACTGGTTTTCACAGAGAAAAACTGAGCAACTTATTTAAGGTTACCAGACCCTGATTTTATGAATTACTGAGAGCCTCATGAGAAATTTTGAAGCCTGTTCTTACTGGACTGAAGAAAAAAAAGAAAAAAAGAAAAGCACCTTAGATCTCTTCAGAAACATATTCATTATAGATTTGTGACTCATCTGTAATAAATTAAATATTCAAAGCATACAGTTAATGTGCCAGAATTAAACAGGGAGAGGATAGTTTTGTACCTATGACGATAATTGCTCTCAGAATCATTCAATAGTTTTTTTCTGAGCCATCCTTATCTTCTTTTGTGTTCATGGATCAACTTCTATAATTCAGTAACCCTGAGAATTTAGATTGGGTTTAAATATCAGGCATAATTATTTATGGTTATTTCTGTATCATTTCACAGGACAAGATACACAGAACTGCAAAATATTTTGAAAGAAAATAGAAATATAAAGAACTTCCACGGTCATCGAAGGATGTGTCCTAACATATTTTTATATCTGTGAAGTCTGCCATAGATGTAGGGATGTGTCCTGAGGCACATCACACAGGTTCCACCAAGGCAAGGAGACAATGACCCACTTTGGGAATCTGGCCTGACGTTTCCTCACTTTCAAACCCAGCAGCTGCTATTGAAACATCCCAGCTGACATCATCTTTTCCATTAAAATACAAACTGAGAAGATGTTTCTAAGATAATATCCTTACATCCCAAAATTTTATTGAAGTTTGAATGCAAAGCTAATCGTTCTTCATGTGAAAAGGCACTAAATAGGGAAACAGATTTCATTTTGTTTCAGTGGAATTGCCAAGTAATTTTGGCATGGTCTTTTATGCTATTTAGATTGAGCTTCTTGTTACAACACTCTATTATATGTCATTAAATTCATGAAACATTGATTCATCTCATGATGCCGAGTGCCTAGATGATAAAGTAGCAGATGAAATTCAACATTGGTAAGTACAAAGTAATTCTCTCACAGAAAAACAAACCAAACTATACATACTTAATGAGGGGCTTTAAGTTAACCATACAACTCTGAAAGAAAATGTTTAAGACATCTTGGATAGGATTACAAAAAATTATCTTCATCCTTAGAAGCTGTAAAAGGAAAGTAGTAGAATGTTTAGAATGTTTTAAGAAAATGCTTGAGAGAAAACCAGAAGTGTTTATACCACTGAGTAGCTCTTTGGTATGCTTGCATCGTTATACCACATGCCTTTCTGAATTCAGGTGAAAAAGATATAGCACAACTGCAAAAGGTACAGAGACAGGCACAAAAGACGGTCAGAGTTACAGAACAGCCTCCCTCAAGAAGACTGAAGTGGATCAAGCTCCTCAGTATAGAAAAAGGTTATGATTCAGATATGACAGAAATCTCTCAAATTATGAGTGACATAAAGAACATAGGAAATAATTAATCACTATATCAAACAACATAACTCCAGAGACATCAATGTCAATATTCATATAAAAAGTTTTAAAACAAAGTACATACTTTTCCATAAGTATCTAATCACTGAGCCACTGCCAGAGGATGTGGATGCTAAAAGCTTACATGCTTTCAAAGCTGATTAGGCACACTCTTAGAATAAAAAAATAAAATAAAAAAACCCAAAACATCAACAGTAATAGAAATCCAAATATACAGTGTCTGGCTTAGGGAGTCCTTAACTTCTGAGCTGCTGAATGTTGAGGTGGTAGAAGTATGCCAGTATATTTGTTCTGTTCCTATACCTTTGCCTATGCGTTTCACCACTGTCAGACACAATACAGGTCCACATTTCAAAGTTCAGTGCAATGAGAGGATCTCTCACATTAGTTCTTCTGTAATATTAATAGGATGGCAAATAAAAAAGTGTCAACAGACAACGCAGCAATCTTCAAACAGGTTCATTGTAGTGTGTTTCTAGACTGCAGTGCATTGTAAAGATGAGTCATAAACAGAGAAACGGAGATTTCATGGGTCAGCTTATTCATTTGGACAGGTAAGTCTGCTAAGAGTAAGGGATCAATGACAATTTGCTCTCTCTGAGAAGTAGCCTGTGGATGCCTTGCTGACTTGGGCCATGTCAGCCACTACTTACATCATCACAGTTCAATATCTAAATGACTGGCACAGCAATTGGTGGCTTATGCATGGCCATTAGCTTGATCTGAGAAGAATAATGGAAGGCATTAGGGTTTTACCTTCAACCCTGGGTCACAACTTTGGCCATTATGCTGCCTGCTCTGTGCAAAGTGGAGCTACCTGGGTTGAATTATTTCATACAAACAAAATATCTGAATGATTCCAGATATTTCTGAAAACTGTATATTTCCTATTCATTGAAAAGGCAGTGTCTCAGGACTGTGTTTCCAAATCGACAGAGTATCTGCACAGACACAAAAAATACCGCCCAGGGCTAACATTAAGTGTATACTAAATCTGGGCTGACTGAGGGCTCCAGGAGTGCTTGACAGCTCTCAGATCTGCTGCCTGCAGACTTATTCCATGCCATGCATGGAAGGACATTGCATATGTGGAAGGCATTCAACTCCTTCAGCCCTGTTTTCATGGGGGGGAGGCAGTTGTGTCAGAATCAAATGACATTTACAACAGGTCCTGGAATCACCGTGAAATATGGGATTTGCTGCTAATATACCTGCTTTCCCACCCAGGTTTAGATGAGATGAGATAAATGTTTTCAGACTTGTAGCAGACAAAAAAAAGGTAAATTTCATCTTCCTAGTCTCTCCATCAAAAATTGTGGTAAAGACAGGGAAGTTACACTTTGGACAATTCAGACATTTGTATTTAACATGTATGTAAGTAGATCATACTCCTTGGCTGGTAAGCATTTCATATTATTATTTTGTGAAATCAAATCCACTATTTTCTTCACAAGATTTGATTTGGTGCATAGCTCTCTATTTTTCTCACCATTTGTAGTCTACAGGTTTTATGTGTAAACATAACCATGAAAAAAAAGGTCATCTTGCCTAATTAATAATTTATTGTTATTTCTGATGTTTCAAAGCAAGCTACTTTCAATTTTCTACTTCCTGCAGGGTGTCCAGACCCATAATGAATCTGGTAAAGGGATTTGTTGATATCAGGACTAATTTTATGCATATCAAATAGATGATATATCAACCACCTCACATATTATAAGAACTATTTTTATTAGACATTTAATTATATTGCAGAATTTTCAAGATTGCAGCAAAAGCCAAATATGCCAAAACTTAGATTTTACTTGATTTTGTGAAATATTTTAATTGATAACCAATTGCTGTTAAAAAAAGTGTCATTGCATACCTATCACCTCAAGCAGTCATTTTGACTTCTAGATTCAGGACTCATTAGAATTACACAACACAATCTATAGGAGGTGAATCTCCTGTCAATTAGGATACCCCTGGTAGGTGTAATTATACACATTTCTTGAGATTCTCAGGGAGGTTTTAATAATTCTTTAAACAGCTTTTAGGTAATTAGCACTGTTGAATGTCACTTTGCTGTTTCTATACAGTACCCTTAATTAACAGATAGAGCCAGAGAATAATTTAGAAGAACAATTAATTGGAAATTGTGAAAATATTAGATAAAGCTAACTTTATAGTTGTGTTGAAGTCTTACACTTGACACTTTAAATTGACCTTATTATTAAAAAAGAGCTAAAACTTTTAATAGAATGTGACTAAAAAAAGGGAGATTTTGCCTATCTATCTGAATAATCTGATAATGTGTACCTGTTGAAAACAGAAGATGGTTCTCCTCTGTTTTCATTTGAAATGTTCTAAAAGAACATTCTCACTGGTATTGAGAGATGGTGGTGCTTTGGTCTATGAGAGCATTGCAAAATACCTGACCTGAGCCAAGTCATTAAATTTTGGCTGCTTTACATAATATGATCAAATGAATAAATTAAATTTATTTGACATGCATTTACTACATGTCAATCTGATTTTATACTCCTAAAGTGGATCTTACAATAATGAACTGGAAGATTCACTTTTACAATGTTAATGAAAATAGTTCTGTATTTTGCAACTGCTAATGTAGACAAAGTTGCACATTATGGATAAAATATAATATGGATATGTGGAAAAATGTAATGCCATGATTTTTTGCCATTCGATGAATACTGAAAGACGTGGGAGCTTTTGATGCTGCAAACAAAGGAGATAAACAGTAAAGAAAGAAAAATATTTTGCTTTTGTAATAATTAAAATGTAAACTGAATGTTAGGCTTTCATTTTTCACGTATAAGATAAAATTATCTGGGACACACTAGCCATAGAAATGCGATCATTTCATAGTAAGCTGACAGGTGAAAAAGTATCGGAGTAAGATGTCTGCTGGATCAAGAACAGGAGGTGTTCTTGTAATTTGCTAGCATGATAAGGATGTTGTGGTAAGTGATACTTCAGAACCTTAACCCTGCTACACCCTTCCTATTCACATTGCCTCCATTTACATCCGGTGTTTTGTCTTCTATGTTGACATTCAAATTTTTACAGAAAAATTGAAAGTTCTTAATGAAAAGCAGCTGAATATGAAAGTACTCATTTTATCTCAGTATGAGATAAAAATACTCTATGAACAGCATTTATTATTTTGTGTCCAAATTGACACTACATAATAATTTAACACATTAACTGATTCTACAGTTCCTCAGTGGTACTCAGAGCTTCTACATAATTTAATCTGAAATAGGTAGTAAGGCTAAGAGCTGGTGGAAGTAAGCTACAGAAAATGGTGTGGTGGCTCTTATTCTATGACCACAAGGAATGGAAATGCCTGTCACTATTTTGAAACATTCCTTCCTTTTTATCTCTTTATTAAGAGAGACAGAGTTGTTAAGAAGTGGAAGCTGCAACCCTGCCAAGAAATTTTATCATCTTTCCAAGGAACTGAATGATCTTGCCAAAAACTGTACGTAGCAGCTACTATTTACTATTTGCAACAGCCTAAATCTGCTCTGTTTTCCTGTTCAATTACAGCATGTTTTTCTCTTGACATCTATAAGTGGAATGCTTTGTTGTTAAATGAAGAGAAGGGGTGGAAAAGAGCAAAATTTTCCAGAAGGAGAACAATGAACAAATACAAAAAATTGAACCGTGTAGAAGCTGCCTGAGTGATTTTTTTTACATAGGTTTCAGGAAGGTGCCCAGCTGCCGTGCTGAAAATAATTCAGCTGCTATGTGTAAAGGGCATTTAGCCATCAAAAAGTCTTTTTCTTGAGCATGGGAGGAGGCAGACGCATTACTAAGGTAGGCTGGGGATAGGTCTAGCCCACCAGTTCTCAGTTCTGCAGCTGGAAACTATCCCATCTTCCTTTTAGAGTGAGACAAAAAAGAAAACGTAGTCAAAACCACCACAGTGATGCACTTGGGATAGCCAGCAAGACACAAATAGAGTTATTTACACCTTGTTGGACATCCCAGAGGGACACTGTGAATCTATTCATTAATATTAAATTCAATACTGGACTGCTTTAGATGCATAATCCTAAATGTTTATTTAGTGGCTTTCTAACCATGATCATTAATTTTTATTCATGTCAAAAACACATTCACAAAAAATAGCAAATCTTTAAACTTGGTGCTCTCGGAAAAGAATACCTGCCACATACATGTGCTAAAAGAAGCATTAGCAAAGCAGAAGCAGACACATCCATTCTGTCCTTATCAGAAAATAGTTTTAGAAGAAAGTAGGATGAGGATGTGAATGTAATTTACTTTGGAATCTTTCCTTGTATATCTTGAAATAATACAGTTGGTCTGTGAATAAATATTCTGCAGAAATCTGCTTTGTTTAAATTGCTGTATCTTTAAATTTTGTCAGATAATACTCCATAAAATGAAAGTTCTAGAAAAAAATAATGTAAGAATCAAAGCAAGAGCAACAAAACAGGCAAAACATCCATTGCTAGTGTATTTCTTCATTTATTCACTGGTCTGTGGATTTTGTTTCTGTCATTTCAATTATTCTATCTCCTTTCATTTTCTTTCCCACTAAGAGGATTACAGTTCCTTTCTGAAATTAATTTATTGTCTGTGGATAGGTGCATTTTGCTAGGTACAGTCAGTGAGGCTAATTTTACATATTGATTCATGCAATTTAAGTCAAGAAGATCCCTTAGATTATTTAGTCTGATCTCTTATGTAAGTTGGGCCACATATTTTTTCAGAGGTGTTAAACTTATTGGTTGTGTATGAAATAAATGTTTCACTGAATAAGTCATGAAATAGTGGATCCATTTTCTTCAATATATTGTTCACCACTTAGTCATATTTGCAGTCATAACATAAATAAATAAGTGTTAATTTGTAACCATAGATTATTGCTTAAGGAGACCTTTAGCATCATGTATTCCTTGCGTTTTATTTTTTTTTTTAAACTTTAGCTCTCAGCAGCTGGAGAGGGGCAGTGTAATTATCCTTCATCTGTCAACATGTTTTTAAAATAAAGATTTAAAACTGTTGCATCTTTTCCGTACCATGCTTACAAATTGCCTCTCTCACCCTATTCGCCACTGCCTATTTGCATAGTGAAAAATTTCTCATGCCACTTTTGTCCATTTCACATCTTGGAGAGCCTGTTCACTTCTTTAGCTCATTAGATTTGTAAGTCTATTTTAGACTCATTCCTTTCTCTCACAGTCTCCTATCCCATAGCTGTGATGTCTTTCCAGATGTGAAAGTTTGCAACTGGCTACATTAAATATACATTTGGCTCCACAAATTATGAAAGGATCCAATTTCTGTGTATGGCTGCTCTGAACTCATGACCATTATTACTCTTCCAGTGTAGTCTATAATTAAAAATAAATATTATTTCATAATTACTCTGAATAGTGACTAGAAATGTTGAAGGCTGTTGAGCCTGGGTGAAACCTTGCCCATATTCCCTGATGATTCCATCTGACAGCAGCATCTGAAAATCTGAAATACAGCCCTATTTTTAATATCAGAACGCGGTGCTTAAATTAAAATGCCTGCTGTCATTACCTCTAGTAATCACACCTGTAATTTTCTCAAATAATTAAATTGAACCATTTGACAAGATACATTTGCTAGGAAAGCATGTTGATTGTTTGGATTCTATTCTTACTCTTTATTTTATATCAATTATTGTCTTCTATATTAATTATTTTTTGAATCCTGTATGAGCTCTCTCATTATTTTCCTAGGGCTGATGTCTAGCTAACCTGCCTATAGCTGTCTGGGTCACCCAGCACACCCTGGCTGAATGTTTGCAATGGCATACTTCATTCATTTGCATTTTCTATGGCACACTGAGACTTAATTACAGTAATTAACAGTGGGTCAAAGATGTCCTCTATCTACAATTCCAGTAAAATGAAGTGGCAGTTTTAAAGTGTTTTTTCATGGTAAAGCCTCCTCAACTATCGCTGAAAAAGCTTTGATATAAAATCAAATATAAACCAGAAAATCTTATTGCATCATTATGAAGAATGCTACAATCAAGTAGTGGACTATATTATTAAGCAGAATTTTTTCAGGCCAATTCTCATTTCAAATCCTCTCTTCCTGTCCTTAGCCTACCTTTTTTCTTCTTTTTTTCTTTTTTTTTTTTAATTTAATTGACAATGCTCGTCATTTCTTTTGTGAAATTTTTAGCAGTTTTGCTTCCCCCTGCTCCTGTATCTTCCCTTTTGCCTTTATGTTTCAAATTGCTGCGCGTGCCATGTAATGAAACAGCAACTACTCTCAGCCATAAGCATGTCCTGATGGTTTAAATTTTATGTTGTATTTATCTGGGTAATTTGGTTCTCTCTAAGCACTTACAGACGATTTTAATGGTGGTGAAGTGATTCAAAGCAGTCCTGCAGAGAAGGACTTGGGGGTGCTGGTCAATGAGAAACTGAACATGAACCGGCAGTGTTGGTTGGCTTTCTGGGCTGCATCAAAAGGAATGTGACCAGCAGGTTGAAGGAGATGATCCTGCCTTTCTACTCTTGTGAGACCTCACTTGGAATATTGTGTACAGTTCTGGTGTCCTCAACATAAGAAGGACATGGAGCTGTTGAAGCAAGTCCAGAGGAGGGCCATGAGGATGATCAGGGGACTGGAGCACCTCCCGTATGAAGACAGGCTGAGAAAGTTGGG
>JANHGB010016545.1:0-39477 GCA_026283785.1 Coracopsis vasa
CATGTGTGTGCTGCTGAAAAGAGTATATAAATGTGAAAGCAGAGAATAAAGATGATTTGAACTTGCACGTCTTGTCGCGTCCGTCTCAACAGCGACATAATACCACAAATTCATGTCAAACTGCATTTGGACTATGGGTTGAATTTAACAGGAAAAAATGTGAGTGAGTGTATAAGTATGTTCAGTAATTGTATGAGCAGTTTGTGCTCTGGGTTACATGTTTGTTTAATCATTCACTAAAGAATGATCCTGTATTTCCTTCTACTTCTTGACCAGAAAAAATTTACAGCAATACGAACAGGATAAGTAGGTAAACAAAATTATTTTTGGTTAGCACTGATCAGTGTTAAATGACTATCCCAAGATAAAAAGTCTATAGGAAAGTAATTGGAAAGGAGCTACCCTGCTTCAAAAGAAAAAGTCCCTGCTCTGCAATACCTTAGAGAAAGAGAGCAATCATAGTTACACCTATTTCTATGTACTGTTCTATGTCCTGTATACAGCAGACAGACTTCACTCTTGAGGACTTTGATTACCTTAATATTGTCCCCAAAAGCTTTACATTTGTTCTCATTGTAATTAGAGAGATACACAGAGAAATCCGAAGCAAAGTAATACCCTGATTTATGAAGAAAAAAATCAGAATTTTTTGTCCATTAGCTCTTTTATTCTGATACATGTTTAATTGTGACTTTGAAGACAATTTGGTATTCCTGAAAGGCTAACACATAATTTTTGGCAATAAAATTTCTATAGAGGAAAAAATTCTCTAACGATACTTTGTCATACTGTTAGAGAGGAATAATAAAATAGGCATATGGTATTATAAAATCTGCTGAGAATGAACCTCGCTTGTTTGCTTGTCTATGTAATGTGTGGGTTAGAAACTGGTAAGAATTCTTTCTTCTCCTTTTTGTCCTTTCTGAAGAAATCTTCATAGAATGCAAATAAAAGAAACACAAAAATTTACTGAGGCTTGAAAAGTTCATGTGCAGACCACCACTGTGGAAAACATAAATGATTAAAATCCATTCTTGGACACTATGAAGCATGAAGAGTTTTTAAAATTTGCTTTTTATTAGACTAATCTATATTTCTCACTGAGGTATTGTGATAATTCATAAAAATTAATACTGTAGTTCTTTGTTCCAGTTTAAAAATTTATTTAAATTTTAAAATAAATTCAAAGTCTTTGAAAGCTGCTATGTACATTAGCTTTTACTGTTAGACAATACATCAAAGAAAACATAAAATAGCAAGCAAACAACTGACTCTTTGGTGCTGACAACAAGAACCTTTTATAAACACATTAATGACAGAGATGGTGTTTTTCACTCAATGTTCACTGAGGCATAAGGAATTTAGGGCCCTAAACTGAAATATATTTTCCCCAGAAGGCACAGGCATTTAAAAAATCATTGATTTGTTACCTGGTATGTTGACACCTTATGATGAGTTTCTTCAGAGCTGACTTATCTTACTTTTCAGATAACAAATAATGCACAAAGGAAAGAAAATTATATATGCACACACAAATAAAACCACACATTCATATGCCTTTTTTTAATGGAATATTATCCTTAGTGAATGCTGAGGTTGCTTAGGTGATGCACAAAGACTCATAGAATCAGAATCAGACATTTATTAATCTTATTTTCATTTATTAATGCAATCCACATATTAAGGTTAAATAGTTTTCTACATTATAGAAATACTTCAATACATCAATTGTATATATATTTTATATTATGTTTTGCAATTATTTCTCTCAGTTGCAGGAATAAATAAATGGATTTTTAAACGTACCATAAATATATATGAAATTGTTCAAGTTTGAAATATTGTCTTTATTTGTACTGATATAATCTTTAACTAGGATTCCAATAATTATATATAATTTTAATATACAATCATCATTGATAAATATCATGAAGTCAGTCATCTAACTAATCTTAAAAGTCACTTGTTCATTCTAAACAAGTCATTAAGTATCATTAGATTGTCAATGAGGCATAAGAATCCTCCCAAAAGAAGGAGTCCCTTGATGAAAAAGATCTAGAGAAAATAATGTTACAGCTCTAAAATAGAAGCACCAAAGTTTTCTCAGAAGGAAATTTCCCTTCTTCATTGAATATATTTTATAGAATAATCCAAACAATCATCTCAGATTAGAGTCCTAAAAAGTTTTAAAATGAGTGAAATTATTTTTCCAGAATAGATTCAGACTGCCTTTTCCTTTTTATTTCTTTTCCCAATCCATAGCACAAATCATGTTGAAAGATGTACTAGACTAGGGAAGAGGATACACTGACTGAGAGAAGACCAAGCAATATAATGCAAGACTGCTGTAAAGCCTACAGGCTGAGACTACTGGGGAAACAGCCCAAGATCTCTCAAAATTTCTACAAGTTTTCTTTGTGTTAAATGTGTTTTCAGCCTGACCTCAGCATACACACAGCAAACTCATTCTTCTACTGTCTGGAATTTAAATCTAATAAAATAATGAGTGAATACACAGGATTCATGTCATTCATATGTGTGCATGCATATGTGTGTACACATACTTTTTTAATCGGCTTTAGGAACTGCCTGTTCACTGCCACTTCTAGGTTTTTCCAGATAGAATTAATGCAGCTTGCTTTTCACTCTATTTTATACAGTATTAAAAAATTAAAAAAACCCAAAGCTCATTAGGCAGCTGTGGAGGAAGTGAAGTAATCTTTAATTCCATGGAACAGCTTGTCTAGAGTCCAGGCCAAGTAAGCAGTCAAGATAAGTTTACTGAAGGAATGTTCTACAAATACAAGATTGGATTTAAGAAAGTGCTTTCGAAATGAAAAGCATTTGAAACACAACAAGGAGGTACTTTAAGAGTCTTTGAAAGCTTTTCTAATTCAAGACTTTTTTTCCCCTAACTTTTGCATTTTTACCTTTTCTTAAATCATTTTTCTCTCTCCCTAAATATCTTGTTTTGTTCTTTTCTTTCCTCTACTTTCTAGATACTCTTCTAAGTGTTCCCTTCTTGGCTGTGTATTTTGTACTGCTGCTTCTTTTGAAGTCAGTGGCAAATCTCTCATTGATTTCAGTGTGAGAAAGATCAGCTTTAACTCTCTTGCTTCTCTCCATTTTACCATCTCTAATAGCTGGTAGCAAAATCCCACTGACTGTGGCTCTGATCTCTGAAGTGCTGGTACACTGTGCTTTTCAGTTTTGATCCCAGTCAGATCATTTTTTTGAAAGCCAGAACGGTATCAAAATAGAAGCACTACTGTGCTGAAAAAAACCCAGGGATTATAAGCTATGTTTTATTCTTTTCAACTAGTGCTGAGGGTTAAGATTTATTGTGTCATGTGATCTCTCTTTCTCAACTACTTATCTTCTTTCAGTCATCATGCTCATGCTGTTCATTAATTCCACCCACTCAGTAAGACAAGATGAAAAGAAGTTAGAAGAAGGCAGAAAGCAGTACCTCTTCAGTTTAGCACATGGAATTACTCCACCAACTATCTCAGTAACATGCAAGTGAAGAGTTTGGGGATATTTATATTGATATGAAATATCAGTAGAAGATATAAATGCCAACCCTATTACTTGCAAGGATTTGTTTTCATGTCCCACAATAACAAAGTTAAACATAGCAGGTTACCATGTTCTCATGTCTGTTTGATATCTTGCTTAATAATTTGGTTATATAACCTAGTTATTAGATGGAGAAGCTTTATCATGATTAAACATTTTACCTCAGCTTAAATACAGACAGATAAGTTTGGGTTTAGGCATAAGACCTGAATGCCTTACATTTAATCTGAAATTTTATTTTATTTTGTTTTGTTTGTATGTCTATGTATATGTGTACAGGCACACATAAACCTACACATATGTATGCATACACAAATATCAGAGAAAGAGAGATACCATGAACAAGTGGTACTATGTGCCTTTACTGAGAACACCTTCAGTTAAAAGGGAACATAATGTGACAGATTGTGGCGATCCTGGGACCTACCAACATCTAAACTTATTCTTGAAGACATTGTTTAATGCCTTCAAAAAAGCAGACAAGATTTCTTTTATAGTATTACTTTATAGGATCTGCAATAAAAAAAAATGTATCTAGGTTTAGGAAGTATGAAAGAGATAATCTTGCATGCTTCCTAAAATCTTACTATGTCAATAGGAACCGCTTATTTGAACACTTGAATTGTATTTTTATAATCACATAAGGTGAAGTTTTTCCATACTGTCATGGTTTAAACCCACCCAGATCAAACTGATACATTACTGTGTTTCTTTTCTGCATGGGAAAATTGTAAATGAAAGTGAAACACGAGATAGGAAAACACAGTGAAAAGAACAAAAAGGGGAGAGATGCATATTGTAATTAAGAATACAGAGATAGCTTTACAAAAGTGACTGGTGGGTTTTGTGTTCATTATATTAGCATGCTTTAAGGCATATCTGAACATTTAAGAATGCTTAATAATTGTTCATTAAAAATCTTTTTTTTTTTGCAGTATTTAAAATTAGGTATCAAAAATGTTTAATTAACATGCTTTTTTCACTGAATGAATGTGTCCTTATGCAGTCGTGCCCTGTTAATTGATATTATATGGAAAAACATATAAAATATTTTTTTAATTGAAATACGCATTTAAAATACATTCTTACATTAAAATGTATTTGTTTAACAATCCAGAACTAAGAATAAATTGTGTCAGTTTTTTTCAGCGCAAATAACACTGCCACGGGAGTTCTGTGACTGTTTCTGATGTTCTCAGTTCAAGATTAATGTCACTATTATAAATAAAGGAATCAAAAAGTATTTAAAAGTTGAGACTCAAGGAATTAATTCTATTTAGCTGAACAAAACTGTAACTGAAATGTTGATTAAGCAATGTAGGTGGATAAAATAAATTTGAACATTATTTTGTTTGTGTCAAAAATACAACAAAATCCAGTGTCTAGAAGATGGAATGCACCAAATTTAGCTGAAAGATGAGTTTACTGTAAAATTAGACTTGGATCACCTTATGGAAAGATGTAACAGTATCAAAGGAGCATTTTAGCTATTATGTCATATTTCAAGAAGAGACTTCAAATCAAAAGCAATCTGGTATTTATACAGTGAAGCCTAAGGATCTAGGATATTCAGAACAGCATACTAAATGCGCATCTCTTCTAGCTTTTTAATTAGTAAAGTGTAAAGCCAAGGCTTATAAATAGTAACAACATATTGACAGCTAGTCACCTGTAAGTGAATTATCTTTCTTGACAAATGATACATGAAAGAGTGGCTATATCTTCAGATTACTTCATTATACATGGATTTTATGAGTGTATCACTAATAATTCTGCCTTTTTCAAGACCCAGAAAGGATAAAAAAAATTTGGTTGTTCTTTTAAGATCAACAAAATGCAATTGCTCACTTACTGATTCTTCACCACATTGTAGTCTTTAGGGCACATTATTTCTATCAGCAAAGTATAAGCAAGTTAAAAAGGGCTGGTCACTTTAAGAAAGCCTTCCTTTGGAAGCTTCTATAAGCCAACACAAGACAGTTCCTTCATGATTTATATGCCTATACTATGTGTCAGCATTAGGAAATAGAATCATAGAATCATAGAATAGTTAGGGTTGGAAAGGACCTTAAGATCGTCTAGTTCCAACCCACCTGCCATGGGCAGGGACACCTCACACTAGACCATGTCACCCAAGGCTCTGTCCAGCCTGGCCTTGAGCACCGCCAAGGATGGAGCATTCACAGCTTCCCTGGGAAACCCATTCCAGTGCCTCACCACCCTTACAGTAAAGAACTTCCTCCTTACAGCCAATCTAAACTTCTGTTTAAGTTTGAACACATTACCCCTTGTCCTATCACTACAGTCCCTAATGAAGAGTCCCTCCCCAGCATCCTTATAGGCACTCTTCAGATACTGAAGGGCTGCTATGAGATCTTCACGCAGCCTTCTCTTCTTCAGGCTGAACAACCCCAACTTTCTCAGCCAGTCTTCATACGGGAGGTGCTCAATCCCACTGTCCGTGTCACCGACAAAGATGTTGAACAAGACCGGTCCCAACACCGATCCCTGAGGGACACCATTCATTACTGGTCTCCAGCTGGACATTGAGCCGTTGACCACAACTCTTTGTGTGCAGTCATCTAGCCAGTTCTTTATCTACCAAACGGTTCATCCATCATAATTGGTGTCTCTCCAATTTAGAGACAAGGATGTCATGCCATACAGTGTTGAACATCTTGCACATGTCCAGGTAGATGACGTCAACTGCTCTACCCCTGTCCATCTGTGGCCCCATCATAGAAGGCCACCGAATTGGTCAGGCAAGATTTCCTCTTAGTGAAGTCATGCTGACTGTCACCAAGCGCCTTGTTGTTTTTCACGTGCCTTAGCATGAATACTAATCATAAAGTTCTGTCATAAAGAAATGGTTCAGCTTCTGAGTTCCAGTAATACAACTATCTATTTGTTCTCTGCCAAGAATGTGTCATTCGTACCATTTCTGCTGCTGTTTCCAGCTTCTCTGAATATTTTTGTGTTTTTTTGTCAAGGTGCTTATAGTAATGCATTGTCTTGAATTTCACATTATGAGGTGTGTCTAACATCACTGGAACTATACAGATTAATTGCTAAGAAGTTTATATTATTGATTTCTCTTAAAAAAACCCCAAACCAATCATTGTGAAGTACATATAAGTATAATGTTTAAGAATCAGAAATACAGCATGGTGATCCAAGCCTACCGGCATAACCTCAGCATTCTGCCACAAGAATCAAGCTGGTAGTTTAACCCTTTGGTACTTTTATAACTGAATCTTGATATGGTCCCTTATGAGCTGATTTATGACACATTGCTTTTGTTATTTACTCTTCCCTTTTGTTGCTTAACAGCTCATGTCATGAAATTCTACCTGATTTGCCTATAGGCAAATCCTATCTCTAATTCATGACAGTCAGTGTACTCAAATAACTTCAAGCAGTATTTTTTTTTTTCAGTAACTGTTCCCTTTCTCTGAAGATACTCTGAGATTGACTCCCAACACATGATTTCTTACCGTTTAGTTGGAATCACTGAAGCAAAAAATTATATGTTCAAACAGGAAAATAATTCTAATGAAAATGAAAATAAGGGATCACTGCTCTGTAATTGTGCCAATGAAATATAGTCTTCATGCCATATTTTTCAAATTTATCAGACCTTTTATAGATTCAAGGGAAGGGATCTGAATTACTGTCTAATACATTGTATATAAAATAATCAATCTTTGATTCGTTCTGTGCTGCAAAGCCATCTTTTAACAGCATTTTATGTCTTCTTTTTCTTTCATTTTGTTCTTCCAGAATAAGAAGAAAGCTTAGAATAAAGATGCAGCTGTAAGAGAGAGGAGTGAGAAAAAACAGTGTGAGAGAAACAGTAAGGTCTGTGAAGCCGGAGGGGGAGGAGGTACTCCAGGTGTCAGAGCAGAGATTCCCATGTAGCCCATGGGGAAGAACATGGTGAGGCAGCTTGCCCCTGCAGCCCATGGATAGGGCAACTCCATGAGACACAACATGGAGCAGATATCCACACTGCAGCCAATGGAGGAGACCATGCTGGAGCAGTGGCATGTGCCTTGAAGGAAGCTGAGGAGGAGCATTCATCCTCCTGGAGAGGAGCCCACAGAGGAAAAGTTTTTCTGGCAGGACCATGGGAGCCATCCATGCTGGAGTCATCTGTGCCCGAAGGACTGTGCCCCATAGAAAGGACCTGTGCTGAAGCAGTTCTTGGAGAGCTGCAGCCTGCAGGAAGGATCCGCATTAGAAGGTCTGTTCATGAAGGACTGTTCATGAAGTCCGCTCATGAAGAGCTGTTTCCTGTGCAAGGGAGCCCATGTGGACCAGGAGGAAAGCAGGGATGAACTGTTATGAACTCCCCATTCCAATCTACACTTGGGTAAGTGACCAAAGTGCATCTGTATATGCAAGAAGGAAGCAAGTATGAGAATGACCTTAAATGATCCTTTAGTTAAATCCAGTGTAAAAAAGTGTAATGGTAAAAATTGTACAAAATGTAAATGTAAAAATGTAAAATGTACATGTAAAAATTGTAAAAAAAAAAAAAAGTGCAATTGTTTTTGTGTTCCAGGGGAGTTTAAGTTTTTCCTGGACTGCTGCCATAATCAGGATAACAAAATGGAATAAATGAGGTTTGTAGACTTCAACTATTTGGGCAATTAAGCTATACATAAAGTACCAGATGTTTTGTTTTTTAACAGAAGTTAAGAGGACATTTCACCAGGCTTCAGCTCAAAAAATATTCATAGTATGGAAAAAACAGCTGGAAGCTAATTCTAATATATTGACTGCAATCCTTCTCAAAATAGCATGCAGTGAATATTTCCATTTAAATCAATCAAGTATGTGGGCATGTATTTGTGGAAAAAAATAACTCATTATGTGCAAGTCTAAAAGAAGTAAGGTTTACTTACAGTTGAGTTTTAATATTTACTCCCATATCAGGAAGAGCTCAAGCATTATTTATAACTTATGTAATAGTTCATCTACACATGACTGTATTGTGGTCCTGGTATTACATGTCTCTTTGATCTTTTAAAATGTGATATAAGGCCATTCTGCAGGCTGTTGAACTTCTGAGAAGATACCTCCCACACTCAATGTCTGGTTTAAATTAGTGTAAGGAAACTCATTATATAGTTCTAGAGGTTTAACTAAAACCAGTTTGTAGTTGATTCAAAATTGAAATTGAAAATATATTTGATATTATATACAGTTTAGCTTCTTATGTTTAGGTGAAGGAAGATGAAGGCAGGTATGATGCCGTATTTTCTACTCTTCTCTCATCTGTCTTTGAATCAGCAGAAGGTTTCATCCTCTGATCAAGCTGGAGAGCATGAAATTGTTAGTACTCACATAGATAAAAAGAAAAAAAATACTGCTTGTGGGTTTTTTTGTTTTATTTTGTGTTGGCCTAGAAGCCAAGGTCATCAAAAAGTATTAAACTGTAGACTTACAGACATCTTATCTGAAGAGAATAAGATACTCCTGTCAAAGGCAGATTTGACTATAGTCCCAGAGATGAAAGGCAAGTGATTAATCATCTCAGTTCATTGCCTGAGTTCATTTTTTTAACTACTAGAAAAGAAGCTGTACAGAATAAAAGTAGTATCAAGGATAAAGGTCAGTTGGAATATTGTTGTACCAACACTTATAAAAGAAAACAGCTCCAATGTATTTCAGAAAATCAGAGACTTTTATATACTCACCAATAAAAGATGCCAAAGTGCTGTTAGTAGCAGATTTAAAGTGACTTTTCTTGTGGTGATTAAACCCAGCAGGCATGCTTGTTTTACAGACAGCATCTAACTCCTTTTGTGTATAATTTGTAGAGACACATAATGTATTTGCTCTCACAGACAAAGAAATGTGAGAGCTTTAATATCTTTCTCGTAACAGATTGCATTTAGGAGATACTTATAATGGAAGGTTTTCATCTGACTGACCAAAACTATTAGACTGAGGTCCCAGACCGCTGTTAGCTGCTGTTCTTCTACAGCTTTGAAACATTACAAGTAATACTGAGTAGTACACATAAGAAAGTGTTTATTTTAAAAAAGAAAAAAAAAGTAAAAGAGTGGTGGATTTTGAGGAAATATTTCTTAATTCACTGTTTATTTTTACCGTCTCCAGACTGAATAGAGATATGTAAATAATGTTCACTTTCATATATTGACCTTAGAGATACAGGACAGGTAATTTTTTTGCTATATGGTTTCTGAAAGGGCAATAAAACCCTATTACTGAAGAACAGTGTTCATAGCACGTAAAGAGTTATAAAGTACACTCTCAATAAATTAAGCAAACAAATAAAATGGCTTGCCAAAAATAATTCTCAAAAGTAGTTCTCATCTTATCCACTATTCTGTCTTTGTAATTTGCTCTCTTGTGCTTTCATATGAGGTTTTCTCTGCTTAATTGCAGACCATATGTTTCATGTTCAATGTACATATTACAGAGCATTGTGCTTCTCTGTCAGATTATGCTTCTTTATGGATTTTTACTTCGAACCAGAAGTATATGTGATAAAGCAGAAGCATGTATCTTACATGAATATTTACATTTCACATGGACTATCTGAATGCTGTCTGTAAAATCATGTTATTTAATTATTAAAAGCAAATGCTAAACAATCTAGCTCAGATTTAAACTGTAGATATTCTGTAGCCTGCTTCTTGAGATAGACACACATATGTAGTAATACAAGTTTCAGTGTTCAGAGCAGGGATTCATGTCTACTACAGAACACTAGCGTCTTAGCTGCCACAGTTGTGCTCATCTGTTTCAGTGGTATATATGTGCATTCACTAGTTGTTTGGGAAAGTAAATTAAATTGCTAATTCTTTTTCTGGATTCTACTCTCTTTTACTGCTGTGCATTAATTCTATTAACACACCCATTGAGAAACTATGTGCCAACATGAATACCAAGCACAAAAGAAAGATAGTTCTGCAGTTCATTAAATAGGTGATAAAAGGGCAAACTGTGTGGTAGGCAATAACAGCGAGACACAAAATAAACAACAATATTTGTCTTGGCAGAGTACTAGCTTATACTGAAATCTTTATACAGTCTTTCCAATTTATCATGTTAAAATTCGTTATACAGAGCTCAGAAAAATGAAAGCTACATTTCCAAACTTGTGAGACACAAAAAAGGTATCCTTATGATGTGTAAAGTCTGGTGCTAGTCTCCATGCTTACAGACTCAACAGTGTTACTAACATTAACAATCTAAATTATTTAATCAATGAAAAAAAACCAACAAAAAACTATTGCAATTAAAACCTTATGCAAAACTTTCCTAGTGTATCCATTTTTTCTGGTGTTATGCTGACTGTCCAGATACATGGTACCAATACTGCTCAAGAAGAAAGTTTAAAGTGTTACATCAAGGGGTCAGCATCCCAAATTCTTCACCAGGATGAGTGTGGTATTGATGGTGGCATTTTGTTTTCCTAAATCCACAATTCACTTGTGACTATTCGTGTGTGTTTTCTAACACAATTTTTTACACCTTGCTTTTTCTTCATAGGTCTACAGGTCCTATTACAATTGAAGTTACTATCTAAGGTCTATTTTATGCATTATTTATTTTACTTGCTCTTTCTTCAATTTGTTACACTTAAAAGACACTTTGTCCAGATCTCATCTCTTTAAATGACTGCTAGTGAGCTATTTATATTCCCAGCACCCTCCACTGTCATACTTTGCCCCTTCTATTACCATGCTATGCCTGCACTCCCTTACACTACGTCCTCCATCTCCCCTTTCAAGGGGCAGCACTGTGCATTCTGGTTTACAAACCTACAGCTACTTCTGATATAGGATAAGTATGCATAAATTCAAGAACAGGAAGATTTTAAAATATCCATTCAAATTTTGAACTGTTTAAGTGATAAAGTCTAATCATCCCACCAAAAGGAATGTTCTGGAGGTTTTATATCGAACACATAAAATCAGAAATGCTATTGTAAATATTCATGGTGTAAATGCCAAGATAACAATGCTATCCTTTGTCAATTATGATAGCTTAGTACATGAAGTATTTTGTGATCTTCTTAGCTGTTCAAGTTAAGATAGGCAATCAACACATTGAGAAATAGCTTAGTTGCACCCTCTGTACAGAAGTAAACAAATTGTGATGAATAACAGGTTTGTAATGCTTAAATAATGAAGTGTCAGACATAAAAACAGAGTAGGTAAAACAATTTTTTCCAAATATTTGCCTTTATTTTTACTCAAAGGAAAACCGCTTCCACACCCTTGTACCAAAAATGTTTGAGAAGGGAGGGAAGGAAGGCAGAGGAGTCTCTGCTCCAGCTGTGGCTGAAGTTAAGAAACTGTTTTCTTCCTGCAGCTGTGGAGGTCCCATGCCATCAGATACACTACATGAAAAAATATTAAAAAAGCCCTTTTTGAAAGTGGATGGCGAAACAAAAAACAACAAAATCTCTAAGAAGACAATGAAAGAATCTGAATTAAAAAACAAAGAAATTAATTTTACTTTTGAAATACCTACTTTGAAATGTAATGACTTGTTACAAAAGGTAACATCTGGTTCTGTTCTAAAGCAGATTAATGTGCATCCCTTGATATCTTTAGAGCAGGTGTGGCAAAACTGAAGAGAAACATCAAGGCCAGATTCTTTTTGTTTGCTATTGAGTTGTGCCTGAAATTAGGTCTGCTTGATAGTTAATGAATTCCTGAAAACACAAAATAAAACATTAGGTTTAGTGTAATTATCTCACATTTCAGTTTCTCAATAGTACTGCAGGAAATCTTACTTGCACATCACCTGCTATTTTCATTTTGACCTGCCATCTATTAACCTTTGGTTGACAAGTGCACAGAAGCTAGCATTTATTTCTGGGAAAGTAGAAGAGGAAGGAAGTGTTAGCGAAACACATTAGCATATCACTAAGCTGGTTTATCTCAAATATTAATAAAAACCAAGAAGACATTTTTTTCTTTTTTTTTTTTTTTTTCCAGGAAGTTTTAGAATAGCCATAGCTGCAATGTTTGCAAAGAGCTGTCTTAAGCACATGATAATAACTCATGGTGATCTTTCACCAGCTGCAGTTACTATGACCCACCTTGCAGATAACTAGCCCATGAAGAAGATAACTACTAAACAAATACACAGAAATATATATTCTGAATGCACTTGGTAAAATTGGAGACAGGTCATTTTTTGCTTTGCTATTTTGAAGAAAAAAGAAGTAAAAAAATGTCACTTTTCACAGGCTTATAATCACCCGCATAAAATTGAGAAATGTATTGCAGTACTCCTTTTATCTTTTTAGGAATGAACACTAGTGGCAATAACATAACATGAAGTATTGCAAGAAACTATAAGGAAAATTCAATATTATAATTAAAAGGGAAGAGATTTTGCAGGGAACCAATACCAAAGATGTAAGGTTTTAAATTAGTGCTTGAAGCAGAGAAGTGATTCTGATCTGCAGTCAGGCCTGTAGTTGCACAGTACATTCCTTAGAACGTAATGGAAACAAGAACTGAGTATCTGAGAGAAAATGAACACGCTGAACTAATTTTATTGAATGTCACCTACCCCTCAAACTACTAAAAGTTGTTACCTTCTTTTTGCCTCATCCTCTGTCACATAAGTTCAAAACCCAATGCAGGTCTGTTCCTATGGATGACTACCAGAAGTTACACTTCTAGTCACCATTGTTTTCTAAAGCTGATCAGAATCCATGAACTGATCTGAAATGCCATGCCAAAACACACATTGTATAATTTCTTTATCTATGAAATTACCTTGTAAATGTTGCACATTGCATGAAATGGAAACTTCCACTTTAAAAAATAATACCTGTAAACACAACATTCATTATGACATTTTTATGAATGTAAACTGTACAACTACTTTGTCTTCAGGTCACTAAGTAAAGCCACTTGGGAGAAACAATAGATATCAATTTGCTAAAAAGACTGAATTAGACTCATACTTATCATAGAAAGATATCATAATTTAATTCCTTCCATTTTCTTGTGTTTCTCCAGCAGAGAATAATTAAAAATAAAGAAATTATAATAGAAGAAGGTTTAAAAGAGTTGAAACAACATACAAGGCTTTTCAACATACAGTATTTTTAAGTAAACTTTGAAGTTTTCCCTTGTAGTCACTGGACCTAAGAACTTTTTTTCAGGCAGTCAGAATTCATCACTGTGAACAGAAAAGTAGATAGAATATCCACTCTACCTGTTCAATACCCCTCTTAAAAATGGTACTTATTCTTTTTCAGAGTTGTAAGTGCTTTAACAAATGACATAA
This sequence comes from Coracopsis vasa, assembly GCA_026283785.1. NCBI lineage: Eukaryota > Metazoa > Chordata > Aves > Psittaciformes > Psittacidae > Coracopsis > Coracopsis vasa. The sequence goes on from JANHGB010016545.1 coordinate 13,873, forward strand.
TTTTGAAGCTCAGTGCTGCTTGTGAATAATTTTCTATTGAACTTTAAATGTTCTTTAATAGATAATACAAAAGTCAGAACAAATGCATAACAAGATGACATTGACATCAGTTTCCATCCTGCAATTCATGTCAACAAGCACTTTTGTGACTGTTTTTAATATTAGCAAAGTCACAGAATTACACTTGATAATTGCCACAACTGCAAGTAGTTGTTGTTGGTTTTTTTAATATATGAAAATAATAGTCTGCATTAAATCTAACACATTTTTCCATTATATAATCTTAAACCAATTTTTATTATATGTTTTTTGTAAACTTATATAACAAGGGTTTTTTCTGTATTATAATGTACCTTTATATGTCCTTGTTTACCCAGTGGCCATGCTTTTTTAGATTAAAATCTGCATCAAAGTAGTTTGCCACTTTATGGTAAGCAGTACATCCCATCTAAAATGTCAACAACAGTTGACATTTACTATCAGAATCTATTCAGATTTTGAAACATGGTATCTTGAACTATTGAGCAGATAATAATGAGCTCTCCTAAATAAATATTTTTATTACAATGTTTTACAATAAGCTAAATAAAATATAGCTACATTATCCTTCTGTAAAATCTCACAATTCAGAAAGACTGAGCATTGCACTAGGTCATAGTGACAAAGGATTTCATGTGTGTTTTGGTGTGCACCTGAAAGCAAGTTTTTTTTTCTTATATAAAATTTAATTAATTATTTAATCTGATTCATACACAGCACTAGTTCTCCCTGCTTAGTTTCTACAGTTCCTGTTTTAATATTGAAGAGGGAATGAATATACAAGGCAATTATATTTCTTTCATATTACAAAAGTGATGCATTTGTTTTCACATTATGTTTGTTAAAAAATAAACTACTTTTTTTAAAGCATTTCATCTAAATCTGCTGAAGGCTGAGTTTTCAAGTATGACATGTAAACCCCTGTCATTGAGAAACAGTACATAACCCTGGTTTTCAGGAAATTGGTTTTGAATCAACAGTGATACTACAACCAGAAATAGGTGATCTTTAGCAGTGGACAAGACCTTATAAATGGCATTACTGAAATCATGTAGAATGTCAAGAATTTATACTGCATATCTACTTATAAATTTATATATATATAGCAAACACAGCAGTAGGTGAATTCCTTTTCAAAATATCTAATCATACAAGATTTCATTATAAAGTGTAATCTATTGTGGTAAAAATCTTGTTTGAAGAATGCCATTGCGTGTATTTATAGAATTAACTGGCCTGGTCAGTTGAAAAACAAAATTGAGGGAGATGAAGCAGTAACTAATAAGTCTAACAACATTATAAAAATATATGTGCTAGTTAAGTATTACCACAGGACAAGATCTCAGAAAGTAAATATTTCACACCTTAAAAAAATTTATTTTATGGTACAGAAGAGAAGACTAAGAATGTGATTCAAAGAAAAAGCTGCATTTGGGCCACTAAATGATAACTTACGGCTGTTGTAGACAGACAAATCAATCAAACAGTTATTGATCAGTTTTATACAGTTGAAATAATTATCCAATTACAGTTAGCATTTGTCAGAAATTAAAAGGTTATCTTATTTCACAATGGATATTCACTTTAATATCCCAAAGGTGACATTCCCTTAAAGAGAATGGACACTGAACTGTCTACTTATAAATGTACAATCTGATTTCCAATTAAGGCATGAAAACATACTATATTTTGAAGGAGATCTTTCTGAAAGGAGATATTTCCAAAATGTTTTTGTCATGGTTTAACCCTAGGTGGCAACTAAGTACCACACAGATGCTTGCTCACTCCTCCACATCCCACAGTGAGATGTGGAAAAAAGGTAAAACCTGTGGATTGAGGTAAGAACAGTTTAAAATAAGGTATGTGTCTATATATATATGTATATATATACACTACAGATTAAAATAAGGTATAATATACTAGTATTACTTATTATTATTATGAAAAAAATAATGAAAACAGAGATAAAACAAGCAAAAAAGAAACCCTAACCCAACAAAACACCAGTAATGCACAGTACAACTGCTCACCACCTGCTGACCAATGCCCAACTCATTCCCTAACAGAGATCAGTCCCTACTGAGTAACTCCCTCAGTTTAAATACCAAGCATGGCACGCTGTGGAACGGAATACCCCTTTGGCTAGTTCAGGTCAGGTATCCTGCCTCTGCTCCTTTGTAGCTTCTTATGCCCCTCCTCAGTGGCAGAACATGAGAGACTGAAAAGTCCTTGTTCAGTGTAAGTGCCACTGAGCAACAACTAAAACATTGGTGTGTTATCATTATTGTTCTCTGACTAAAGCCAAAGCACAGCACTGCACCAAGTACTAGGAAAAAAAATATTCTACCCCAGTTGAAACCAGGACAGTCTTATATAAGTTCTGATAAAATGTGTGCTTACAAAGTCTGTTAGGAAATAAGCAGGGAGAAGCCTGATACGTTAAGGTAAATCACTTTTGCTGTGGTATGGATCAGCCACAATTTCCATTAAGCATCTGCAAATGACATCCAGGAGTATAATTCCCTGCCAGTCAGCCTTGTTGCTGCCTGCAAGCACACAACAGAAACCTGTTTCTTACACAAAAAGTGGCATTTTCTTTCTGAAAACCTTGACGGTTATTTATGCTTATGAAAAAACTTTCTTTCTGAGCTCCAGTGACAGAGAGCAGAAAAGATGACACTACAAATATGTAGCTCTTTGATATTTAAGAAACCGTAGCTTAAATAGAGGACCTCACATGACACATTCTGTAGGTTGACATGTCCATGTAATTAAAAAAGAAAACATTTAGTCTGTGTGTGTGAGATGAATAAGAACCAGAAGATGACAAAAAGGTCTCTCCTGTCCCAGGTGATAAAGGACCTCCTTTGGGTGTATTATTTTTTTCTCACTAATGTTCCTTGAAACCACTGTTTAAGTTTCTTACAGCTTTCAAAACACTAAAATGTTTCCCTGGAATTTGTTTAGTTTGGAATTTAATACACAAGATATTGCCATTCTGAATAAAACGTTTGACTTCCAGCAGGAATTTGTTAAATTCATCCTCATGTGGACTGATACTGTTAGGTCACGTCCATACCTTGAATTATCTGTGTTTCACTCTGATTATGCCCCATCCCTGGCAGTGTTCAGGGTTAGGCTGGATGAGGCTGTGAGCAATCTGGTCTAGTGGAAGATGTTCCTGCATATGGCAGGGCGGTTCGACTACATGAGTTTTAAGGTCCCTTACAACCCAAGCCATTCTATGATTCTATGACTGTATAGATATGCAGGATGGCTTTGCTAGCTCTGAGATTAGTTTAGAGCTGCTGAAGAGCAGCCACACAATAGATCTTTGTTAAAACATAGTAGTCAGAGCCAAGTGACCTAATAAATACCTAGTAATTAACAAAATAATTATAAGAAAAAGTGAGGTGATCCTATAGCACAGCATACTTTTGATGAACATGAAGAATATTTGTTCCTCAAACGTATACTGTTCACATGAAGTATTTTTTCCTTGATATTTATACACATTTCTGGTACTGTAAGGTTTCAGGTAATATCTACAAATTAATGGAAAAAAAATTCTAAATATTTCATAATTTAAAAATACAGAGGATGTGATACTTCATGGTTGTGCAAACAACTGCAATAAAAGTCTATGAGAAAGGATACTATAGGGCAGTAAATTAAAAACACTCTTATGAAAGTAGCTATACAACAAAGAGATCACTGGCTGTATTGCATACGGCTGATGACTAAACATTAAATGAAGTAAATGTTGGATTACTAAAAAAAAAGGCAATTTTACTTGTTTAATTAGTGTTCTTAAAGCCCTCCTCAAAACTATGTAATATTCATGGTTCTGCATTATGAAATCTCTTCCCACCATGTATTTGCAGAAGAATGAAGCCATATATTTAGGTGTTAGTTCTGTGGTGACACTTCCTGAAACTGTTTCAGTCTCTTAAACCTGATGATATTTGTCCAAGTGATAACAACAAGCTTTAAAATGCTCAATGCTACTAGGATTTCTAATTCTATTTTGAAAGTAGAAACTATAAAATGGTATTGTAATACTTTTGCTCCATTGATACTAGATAGAAAACTCTGTTAATTGTAGAATATATATTTTTAAAGAGACACATTGACACAGATCTTAAATTGCTGAGATAAGAGAAGTAAACCTAGAAAAGTGAGAGCAACATTCCAATTATTCAAATGGCATGTACTAAAAAAATTCTGATATTTAACGAAAAAATTGCCAGTCACAAATTTTCAGCAAAATTAGAAGCTTAATGGTTACAAGCTTCCCTCAGCAATTACTAAGCAGAAACTGGTGAGGGGTGGAGTGAGGGAGTAGCTGTGTGTTCTGTCTTGGAAAATCCTTTCTTTGAATGCCCAGTCCTACAGCTTCGAGATATTGATCATCTCTTCAGATCCATTAAAGTTCTTTGTTGGAAACTAAAGACCCTAAATATATCTTTGTTATTCTGGGGTATTCATCTTCTATTGATGAAAATGAAGACAATCTCTATGCAAGGGCAAGAGATAACATCATTAAAAAAATTTGAAAATATCCAATGCAACACAGCATGTATTTTAATTCCAGAATTATATTATGTTTATTTTCAAAACCAGCAGGCTCAGGACAGTGTTTTTAAGTGGCATTTCTTATCAGTGTCAAATAATACACTACATCTGAATATCTGTAAGTATATGTGAATATATAGATATCATACACATATATGTCTATGTGTGTGCTCACAGTACCAAAAAAATTGAAGTTCAGCTTCAAAAGCTCTAACTACTTTATACAGAGCACTAGAGGTTTACAGAAGGCAAGAACTCTTTCGACTACTGAGGCAGAATTACATAGTGGTGGTGGATTGATCCTGGCCAGCAACTAAACACCCACCCAGCTGCTCTCTCGCTTCCCCTGTACAGCAGGATGGGGGACACAAGCAAAAGCACAAAAGCAGGAAAAACTTGTAAGTCAAGAAAAAGACAGTTTTAAGTGAAGGAATGAGCAAAGAGGAAACAAACAAGCAAGTGAAGTAGTGAAGACAGTCATCACCTCCGAAAAGCAGACCCATATCCAGCTACTCTCTAAGAAATGACTACCTTGGAAAGACTACACTCCAAGTTGTTATTTCTAAGCATGATGCCATTTAGTATGAAATATCTCTTTGGCCAAGTTAGGCCAGCCGTCCTGGCTATGTCCTCTCCCAGCCTACATGCTGGCAGTGCAGGACAGAATGAGAAACAGAGAAGACCTTGACGCTGTGCAAGCACTGCTAAGCTGTTGCTGAAACATTAATGTGTTATCAAGACTGTTTTGGTCACAAATCCAAAACACAGCACCATACCGGCTGCTCTGAATGAAGAAAGATAATTCTATGTCAAGCAGATCCAGTACAACAGTAAGTATCTTTTCTACTTTGCAGGGGAGTGTTTCTAAAGATTTACTTTTATGACAAAATAACTTGTAATTATCTCCTTTTCTGAATCTTTCCTCTGCACTTAGTTTTCAATTTACTTAAAAGTTTTCCCTTTATGATAATATCAGAAAGTTTTAATATGATAAATATGACAAAGATAATTGAGAAATATTAGAAACAGTTTTAATCAGTGAAAATCTTTTTTGCTAGCTTAAATCTTTTGAAATAGCAGTTGTAAAACTAGAGCTGATACAGAAGTAATTTTTAAAGCATGAAAATTGCTCACAGTTTTTTCTAAGGTACAGTTAATAGAGGTAACTAGAATTTGAGAGCATGCTTCAAGATTTCCATTTTTTCAGGACTAACAGAGTGAAACACCTCACTTGCAGAATTTCTCAGCAAATAAGAAAAATTCAATGAAAAAAGTTGTTGCACAAGCTTGAACATCAGATGACTGATTGCAGGAGTTTTTGTTGTGTAATAAACCTTAAGTGACCTTAGAATTTACTGTGATAAAATATCTATTTTCATTTTTTATTTTCTTCCTGGGAAAAAAATATACTCCTTATGCGGGTGTATATGGCCTCGTGGGGGGCTTTCTTACTAGCATTTGTGTTAGCTTCTTATAGATAGCAGCACACAAAGCTAGAGCGTCCACATCTCTAGTATAGGTGCTTACTAGCAGGGGATCACACAGTGTGGGGGAGGAGTCTTCTTGTAGACCACACGTTCTGTGACAGCGTGTGTGTGTGTCTGTCTGTGTGCATGTGCATGTCTTGATAAGTATTTCTTAGGACCATAGATGGGTGGTTAGAAATTTATAAACACTGTATTAACCTTTCAGATGCCGTGGCTTGTCTGTTCTGTTAGTGAATTTGATCCTGAATGTTTAGCTCACTGATTACCCGTTATTTATGTGCCATTAATTAATTAATAAACTACTTCAATCCTGAATTGGTTAAAACTATATGAAGTGAATAGGGTTTTTTATTAAGGAAAGAAAAAAGTAAAATATCCTGTTATTTTCAGTTTAAGGAGTCAAATACCTCTTTCTCCTTTCAAAGTTTCTGTTTTGTTTTTCACTATATTGCTTACTTAACTGAACAGCGTGAGAGGGTACAGATAGCACTAATAGAACATTTGCTGCTTCTGTAGTGGGAACTTTGTTTTCAAAAGAAGCACAAAACAAGCACCAAAAGCTTTGTTTCTGGAAAGTGCTAAACTTAAAATTAAGTTAGTTAAACCACGGGTGTTATGAAAATACAATTTAATGTATCTTTTTGAATTTCGATGGTAACATCACTATAATATGACACCTTAAAATAAATAAATAAATAAATAAATAAACAAACCTAACCACTTTATTAAATAATTTCTTTCAATATTTTCTACTTTAAATAATTTATCTCAACAATGTTATTCTCTGGCTAGAATAGCATCTACCCAGAACATAACTGAAACTTTTCTTATTCTAAGATCCTCCTACTTACATGTTTGGTTACATCTTAAAGATGGGATATTCTGACTAGCAGAGATAACACTTCCATATAATTTATCCCACTTCTCACTTAAAATAAGTTTGTTGCATGTCTTGCATGATGGGAGAGTTGTCTTTCTTAAGTTACCTATATCAAATATGACTATCACTAATTAACCTGCTGTAAGTTTACACGCATTATATATGAGGTATAGGAGTGTTTTTCTTCCCATATAGAAGAGAAACTCATTAATTCATGTTATTCACCTCATTAAATAAAATGTATTGATATTCATAGTTCATTTACTTTGTCTCACAACAGGACTTTCAGCATAGACTCTTTCTCAGATTCATTGTCTGGAAGTCTGGGTAAGAAACTACTATCTTGGAATTCAGTGGCATTAAGAGTTGGGATGTAAATACTGCTAGATCCCTGAAATGTTAGTACAAATAGGATAAAAATAGAGAAAAAGTAGAGCTAGTGCACAAAATGTTATCCTAGACTTGAGCTGTCTTCATATAATCTACAAGCTTTTAATATTAGGCTGCTATTTGTATTAATTCTACAGCAGTTAGATGCACAACTCAAACAAAACGTTTGCTAAACATCTAGATTTCCAAATCTATTGTTTACATACCTACTTGAAAAAGAAGAGTCTAAAATAAGAAACGAGTTAACAGCAGTGAAATCTTTGAACAGATTTCTATCCGGACAGGTCTTTTCTAATCTTTCCCAATCCTGACTATAGGCTCCACATATCTATTTTATTCTCAGTCATAAAATACTCAAGCTTCAAAAAAAATATTATTTGAAGGAAGCCTTTGTGATAACTAGAATAACTAACTTTCTGATAGCTATTTGGTCACTGAACAGAGCAAAGTGGTCACATTCATTTTCTTATGCCTTCTTTTTTTGTAGTCCGTTAATACTTCAAAGCTTGAAATACTGTCCTTTTTGAAACATATTGAGTGAAACATTTATGGCTTTCATTTGGATGAAATCATTAGTCATATAAGAAAAAAGTGACTAAGACAAAAAGAGAGAGAGTTTCATGGGGAATAAAAAGTCATTATATCCTAGTCACAAACTTTTCTAATCCAAAAGAGAACCTGAAATACCCTACAGAAATTCTGTGAAGTGCTTAGCCCGATCAGATCTCCCCATGGTTGTCCTTTTAATTCTTTATAGTTTCTGCTGCATGCGTATTTAATGAGACTCCTCAATTTTGTATATGCAAAGGAAATGTTAAATAAAATATGCTCTATAGAAATGAAAAGGATCCATTAGCTCACTTCTAAAGCAGATGATTAAAACTACAGAAAACACCTTATCTGGCATTAATCGTAATAGTGTCCTGTCAAAAAGATTCACTATCATCACCTTTTATCACAGAAGTCACTCAAAAAAACATATTGCACACAGTATCTAGATATTTAACTAACAGGAGCAGTTTTCTCCAAATATTTTACTCAGTTTTAATGCATGCTATTTACCCTCTGCAGTTTACTTGTTATCATTTGCAGCTGGCTTAAAAAGAGAAATGAAAGGTAATACAACAGGAATAAACTTGACTGTTAGTATCCAGCTGATTTTAAAAGAACTTCATCACCATATTGGTTTGCAGACTGGAGTCTTCACTAAATCTTCGCATATGTATCCTTGGGAAATCTTTCTCCATGGTGTTTGAGTCAAGTGAAAATGGAAGCCCAATAACCTTTCTTATCTTTAACAGAAACTTGAATAGACTGCAGTGAATCATCTGGAGCATTGTCCATCACTTTTTCTTTGTTAGACCTGCACTATAAACCAGTTTTCCAGGTTCTGAGGAATCCTCATATCATATATGATCCCCCCTTCAAATCCCTTATTTTCTTAATGGGTACTGGGAGTCATAGGATAGTGCTGTTTGTCCTGGTTTTCTCAGGTATTTTGCTTTTTAGCTACACACTGTTGAAGTCAGAAAAGAAACTTTCTCTTCATATGGTTACTTTCTGGATTTTGCTCTGCCTTCAGCAGTTTGGAAATTTAATTTTGAGGGGATAGAGCTATATCCAGTACTTCTCTGACCATGTTGTCAGAAATAGGAGGGCAAATATCCATGAAGACTCAGGCTGCGCATCACTAACTACCACCTACATTTAAAAATGAAGAAAGTGGCTTAGTCCTGGCTCTAGAGAGGAGAGAGGATAGAAATATCTGTTTTATAGATGGGTTGAGGTACCCTTCATGATCTTCAAACTTATAGATATTGAAACACGCAAGTTTCTTGCAGCTGACAAATCCTGTGGCTACAGGAAAAGAATGGAACAGAGGCACTTATATAATAACTACACTTATTTTGCCTTTCAACGTTATCCTTGTGTCTTTCTCTGATTTTTACTCTACTCAAATACTACAGATTTATAAGACTATTAGTTACTGGTCACAAGATTAAGGATACAGTGTTTGTGTAACTGTTTTCTACAATTTCTAATTCTTTTCAAATTTAAGAATTAATTTTTACCTTAAAAATACCACTAAGCTTGCATAAATAGCCACCTTCTATAGCTTCCTAAATTTTTCTGTGTCTTTTTTTCTTTACCAGTTCTAAGTGTCTGATTGTGCAGTCACTACCTGCAGAACATCTCATGTCACAAACATTAAAATCTTGTAAGAACAGTGTAGCCAAACAAGTGTCATCATGGCAAAAGCATAGCTGATTCCACACTGTGGAGGAGGAAATGAACACCTTGACACAATCTGTCATTAAAATATGAGGTGTAATGACACGTTCGTTCTTGATTTACAGAGGTATCTGATAATTCCATTATGGAGCACTGAAATAAAACTAAAAGAAACCACTTTGTTACTGAAAACTGTAATAAATTTTTGGTAAAGAGCTCATATTACCAGTTTCTGATAGCAAAGTTAATTTTTCTTTTGTTTAGGTGCTCATGTCATATTTTATACATGCATGTATAAGTGAAAGTACTATAAAATAAAATTTGACACACATACTAAATTTCTAGTCATGAGCAATTAAACAGTACAAATTCTTCCTGTGCCTTTCATTCATGATACGAATTGCACATTTCAAAGTTTTTCATGTTAATTTGTTAGATAAATGTATGTGGAAGTCACACAACAAGAAAAGACTTTTCAATGCATTTATGCAAATGAAAAGATGCTACACTTAACTTGTAAATAAAATTTGTTATTACATAACAAAGGATAATCTGATAGACTGTTTTGCCAGGGCCTAAATTCATGCACTTAAAAAAAAATATAATTATCTTCTTTTTGTTTTACATAAGAAAAAGAAAAAAAATGCTATTTCACAACTGGAAAAACTCTAACATTATCTTAATTTCATCTTTGAAAAAGATATTCTGTATGGGATTGTATGACCTCTGTACTACATGAAGATATTTATTTATAAGTCTGCCCTGGAATTTCCTTGTAAAGCTTTATTTTCAGGAAAAAAAGCTATGAGAAAAGTGTTACATAGGTCAAAGCTTTATGTCAGAATTCTTCCACAGCCCAGCTCTTCCTAGAATAATTTTACCAAAAATGTTGAGCAGCTTCTAGGAAACAGTTACAGAATTTAATATAATATGTTGCATTTAAAATCATGTTATTGGCAAAAAAAAAAAAGCCACACATTTCACATGTGAATTCAAGAATCATTTTCAGCCAAACTAAAAATCTAATCAAAATGTAGCAAAGAATTATCTCCAGTCCAGTTACAAAAATTTAAGTACTTGTATTTTAAATGACTACACAAAAACACTGATGACAGTAATGCCCTATGAAGTGTATTACAGGACTCATTAATATTTACTCCTCTTCTCTGAAGCTATGCTCCCCCTTCATAGGCCTGAGCCAAACAGAGTGGAGCAGGGAAGCAGAACTTGGCAAGTTGGCAGTAGCCTCAGAGTTTTGGAGGGGATGGTAGGCCATGTTAGGAGGTCTCACCTTACTCCCAGGCCTGCAGGATCCCGCATAGGGTTGTTTCTATATGCTTTCTCACCACAGTCTGCTCACTGCTCACTGGCTCCCAGTTCATGTTTGAAGGCTATTCAAGAGCCAGCCTTAACAGACGGAACAAGCAGTGTTTTGCAGTGCCATGACTCCCTTTACTGGTCACACTTGATCATAGAAACATAAAATTATACAATCATAGAACTGTAGAATGGTTTGGGTTGGAATCGACCATAAAGATCATTTAGTTCAAACCCCATTGTCATGGGCAGGGACACATTACACTAGACCAGGTTGTTCAAAACTCTGTATAAGCTGGCGTTGGATACTTCCAGGGATGGGGCATCCACAAGTGCCCTGGACAAAATATTCCAGTGTCTCACCACCCTCACAATAGAGAACATCCCTATATCTAATCTAAACCTACTCCATCTTTCAGTTTAAAATCATTTCCACCTTGTCCTGTCACTACATGGCCTTGAAAAAAGTCCCTCTCCAGATTTCTTGTAGGCCCCCTTTAGGTACTGGAAGGTTGCTCTAAGATGTCCTTGGAGCCTTCTCTTCTCCAGGATGAACAAGTCTAACTCTCTCAGCCTGTCTTCAGAGAAGGAGTGCCCCAGCTCTATAACCAGGTCTAAAAGTCAGGTACTTTAAAAGAAAGGGGGCCCTCCGTTGGGAGGTTGGACTAGATAACCCTCAGTGGTCATTTCAGCCTCAACCATTCTATGTTTCTATGGTATTTCCAGGGACAAAAAACAGTGTCTTGAAATCATATGTATTTGTTGACCTATCTAGAAAAAGAACGTATTTAAGAATGTCTTTAGCAAATGACTTCTGAAGATTTCTAAAATCTGTATTCCATATGCATTTCATATGTCTTTATATTGCCTATGAAAAGTAAATATATATTGACTGAAATATTAAGGCATATTTAAGTGATTGTTAGTTCTTTATGAAAATCATTTTGAATATATTTTTCTTTTAAGTTTTTTGCATTATGAAGCAAATTTTCTGTGGTAAAGATTTTAAAATACATAGTCTGAAGACAGACTTCTAAGTGAGTGTGCAGGTTACACCTAATGTAAAATATGGTTTAATATTGAATAAAGAATGAAATTGAAAGACAATTGAGACATGCTCAGCACCTTTGAGATTCGTACCATCTCACATTTGAGAAATGTAGCTCATAGAATTTAAACATTTATCTCTGTAGTGTAACAGCTTTGTAGTGTGGTAGTATTTCATGAATATTTTATGAATTTAATGAATTATTTTTGCAAGGTTTTGGCAAGATGTTGCTCTTTCTTTCACATGACTCTGCTGATTTAAGAAAGGAAAGTCTTCTATTCTGCTGCTTGATGCAACTGGGGAAAAAAAATAAATTGTTGCTCTGCAAGTTCTCCTAGTCCAGAGTTCAGCATCTTCTGCTCCGAAGGGAGTTTGAATTCCAACCCAGCAAAAGCAAACGGAAAAAAAATTGAAAAGATTCTGCCATTTGAACAATAGAATGTAAAAATCTGCTGTATTAACATTATTCTAAAGTATTCAGCCCTGATGCAGTTCTAGCAAACTTTAATTATGCTGAATAGGAGATGTAACAGAAACCAGGTGGGCTTCCAGCAGCAGGAGGCAATATAGAAGAAAAACAATCAGTAACTTAAAAGTTATAGTTTTGGATATTTTCTACAAAGATTTTTTTACAGTTCCCTGAAGTCAGCATCTGCAATTTTCTCCTCTTCAGCATTTACTGAAACTTCTGCAGAGCTAGTAAAGGTTATTATTTTATTTGAAATTCTTCCACAATCTCTAGTGCACTTGCTGTTATGTTATCTCTTCTGCCACTCAGCTTTGCTGCTAAGGAGTCTCTTGTTTATTAGACAGAAAGGAAGATAGCTCTTCTAAAGGTACACCTAAGAACACACTTGTTACGGTACAGCACTTAGTATTTCTTTTACTTTTTTTTTTAATCTTTTAGTATTATATGCCTTCAGTATTCCTAATTATTATGTATTGAGAACCGTGAACGTTGTTAGCGTGGTAATCATAACATAAACATCATGGAAAATGGAGAAGGAATTGTCAGTGAGCTGCTATACTTATGCAGGATATAATGTGGCTATAGTGATTTGGTAACATTTTACTTTTCTCTTCTTTTACAAATGAAGGAAAATGAAACTACAATAGGTGATTGAAGATCTTTTCTTGGTGGTGAAAATAGGATCAACTTCCTCCAAATAAAAATGTAGCAGATGAAAGAAAGGAATAATCTCAGTAACGGCTGAAATGAAGAAGCACATTCTGCCTGAATCTTTTCAAATATGGCTGGGCAATATATCAGGAAGTATCCAATATTGTCAGGAGCCAAGAATGGACTTTTTAATTCTCTATTACATTTCTTTCTGAATAGCCATCCTTTGGCTGATTGTCTCCAAAGATCTGTGATAATAAATTAGATTCTGTAAAAGTGACAAAAATGCTACTTCTTTCAAAAAAAAAGGCAGAATTTTCATTTTACCTTCATTCCAAATGAAATCGGTCTCCAATTAGTCTTCATACCACTGAACACCATCCTTTGACCCCAGCCTTTCAGACAGTTTTCAGTCCACTTCACTGTCTGCTCACTGAATTCATGCTTCATCAGCTTCTCTGTGAGGGTGTTATTGGAGGCGGTGTCAAAAGCCTTCTAGAAGTCTAATTAGGCAGTATCCACTGCTCTCTACAAGGCTGGTCGTTTCATGATAGATGCTTATCAGATTTGGCAAGCATGACTTCCCCTTTGTGTATCCATGTTGACTACTCCTGATGATTTTCTTGTTCTTTGTGTGTCTGGAAATGGTTTCACAAATAAGTTGCATCACCTTCCCAGGGATTAGGTGAGGCTGACCGGCCTGTGTTTCCATGGGTCCTTGTATTGCTGAAACATGAGCTTTATTCTCTGTATTGAAAGATGGTGCATTGATATCAAAATCATAAGAACAATTATTTCTTATCAACTTTTATGAAACTTAACTTACCATAAGAACTTTCTTTCATAGGGCACCTTCACATTTTCTTTTATTATGAACTATGAATTATGGATACAGACTAAGAGTTCTCTCACACCCCAATTACCTCATTTCCAGCTGACTACTCATGACTGCATCTGTGACTGAATTAGAAAATATCTTGCAGGTTAATGAGATTTCTGTTAAGTACACTGATGCTGGACAAGGGAACCCCTTGGCTGCTATAATCTAAGGAAGCATTTGAGAATGGATGATTAGTTAAATACGACAGCAATATACTCCCTCTTGCTTAGCTAAAATACTTACTGAAAGAACCAAAATGAATGACAGAAAAGCTGCTTTATCATTTTTAGGCTAGGAGAGGGTTCCCATGAATAAGGAAATATAGATATGACAAATAAACCATTCTGATGAGTCATGATCCCAATAGCATTTATCTAAAAGCTACAATTTATAATCATAAAATAAAACTTGTTAGTGCAAAAAATATTCATTTATCAAAAAAAATATACATGGAAAGATTAGGATATGGTGACTAGGCCATGTACAGATTAGCTTCTGAAGGATCTACAGTATGTGCATCATCCCCTGTAGGAAGGTGCATTATTGCATTATAATTATATTCAGAGATAGCGAAATTCAGATTTCCATCTATTTTTCTGAGAAAACTTATTTCAAAGACCTGTGTTATCTTAGAAACTGTTGCGTCTTCAAAACAAAATGTCTGTGCAAAGCTTGGTGAACATATTCCAAGTGTTTAAATCAGCCATGTCAGAAAAGATGTTGCTGTCATTCCTACCAAATGTTTTACTGTTTAGGCAGACTCGGTAAAAAGCCTACTTATTGACAGTGGCTCTAACATTCTCCTTCCTCACAATCAGATAAAAAAAAATAAATTAATCAATTCTAAATCACTATTACAGTGAATCAGTTCTATTCTTTCTAAAGTTATACAAGCATGCTGATGTTACTGTGGTATCTGATTTAAATATCAAATATAGAATCATAGAATGGTTAGAGTTGAAAAGGACCTTAAGATCCTTTCCATTACACCTTGTCCTACAGCTACAGTCCCTGATGAAGAGTCCCTCTCCAGCATCCTTGTAGGCCCCTTCAAATATTGGAAGGCTGCTATGACGTCTTCATGCAGACTTCTCTTCTCCAGGCTGATCTGCCCAACTTTTTCAGCCTGTCTTTATACAGGAGGTGCTCCAGTCCCCTGATCATCCTCGTGGCCCTCCTCTGGACTTACTCCAACAGTTCCATGTCCTTCTTATGTTGAGGACACCAGAACTGCACACAGTACTCCAAGCTGGGTCTCACAAGAGCATAGTAGAGGGGCAGGATCACCTCCCTTCATCTGCTGATCATGCTTCTTTTGATGCAGCCCAGCATACGGTTGGCTTTCTGGGCTGTGAGTGCACACTGAAGCTCATTCATGTTCATTTTCTCATCGACCAACACCCTCAAGTCCTTCTCCACAGGACTGCTCTGAATCTCTTCTCTGCCCAGCCTGTAGTTGTGCCTGAGATTGCACTGACCCAGGTGTAGGATCTTGCACTTTGCATTGTTGAACTTATGAGGGTGGCATTGGATCTCTTGTCAATTGTGTCTAGGTCCCTCTGGATGGCATTCCTTCCCTCTGACATATCAACAAAAGATTTGGAACAGAATCAGTCCCAACACTGACCCCTGAGGGACACCACTTGCTACTGGTCTCCAGTTGGACATTAAACTATTGACCACAACTCTTTGCTTGCAGCCATCCAGCCAGTTCTTTATCCACCAAGTGGTTCATCCATCATATTGATGTCTCTCCAGTTTAGAGGCAAGGATGTCATGTTTTTACAGTGTCGAACGCTTTGCAAAAGTCCAGGTAGATGATGTCAACTGCTCTACCCCTGTCCATCAGTTCCATAGCTCCATCATAGAAGGCCACCAAATTGGTCAGGCAGGATTTCCCCTCAGTGAAACCATGCTGGTTGTCAACAAGCACCTTGTTGTTTTTCATGTACCTTAGCATGCCTTCCAGGAGAATGTGCTCCAAGATTTTGCCAGGCACAGAGACTGACTGGTCTGTAGTTCTCTGGGTCATCCATTTTCCCCTTCTTGAAAGTGAGGATTATATTTCCCTTTTTCCAGTCGTTGGGAACTTCACCTGACTGCCATGATTTTTCAAACGTGATGGACAGTGGCTTAGCAACTTCATTTGCCAGCTCCTTCAGGACCCGCGGATGGATTTCGTCAGGTCCCATGGACTTGTGCACGTTCAGGTTCTTAAGATGATCTCAGTCCAGGTCCTCTCCTACAGTGGGCCCAAGGTCTTCATTCTCATAGTCCCCACGTCTGCCTTCCAAGACTTGGGTGGTGTGGTCAGAGCATTTGCCAGTGAAGACTGTGGCAAAGAAGTCATTAAGAACCTCAGCCTTCTCCAAATCCAGGGTAGCCAGTTCTGATATCTTCCGGAGAGGGCCCACGTTGTCCCTAGTCTATCTTTCATTTGCAAAGTAACTACAGAATCCCTTCACATCCCTAGCCAAGTTTAATTGTAACTGGGCCTTAGCTTTCCTGACCTGGTCTCTAGCTTCGTGGACAATATTCCTGTATTCTCCCCAGGCCGCCTGTCCTTGCTTCCACCTTTTATAAGCCTCTTTTTTCCTCTCCAAGTTTCCTCAGCAACTCCTTATCCATCCAAGGAGGTCTCCTGGCCCTCCTGCTGCACTTCCTTCTAGTCAGGATGCAACACTTCTGAGATTGTAGCAGGTGATCCTTGAATATCAACCAACAGTCTTGGCCCCCCCTGCCCTCTAGGGCTATATCCCATAGAACCTTACTAAGCAGGTTCCTGAATAGGCCAAAGTCTGCCCTCTTGAAGTCCAGAGCAGTGACCTTACTGCACGCTCTTCCCACTGTCCTGAGGATCTCGAACTCGACCATCTCATGATTGCTACAACCAAGGCTGCCCTGGAGTGTCACATTTCCAACCAGCCCCTCCCTGTTGGTGAGCACGAGGGCAAGCATGGCGCCTGTCCTTGTTGGCTCCTCTATTACTTGCAGAAGGAAGTTGTCTTCCACACAATCGAGAATCCTCCTGGATTGCTTTTGCTGGGCCGTACCATCCCTCCAACAGATTTCAGGATGGTTGAAGCCCCCCATGAGGACAAGGACCTGTGAGCGTGAGGCTGTTCCTATCTGTCTATAAAGTGTTTCATCCACAGAGTCCTCTTGATCAGGCAGTCTGTAACAGATCCCCACAGTAATGTCCCCTGTAGCTGTTCTCCCCTTAACCCTGACCCACAAACTCTCTGTTAACTGCTCACCTGCCCCCAGACAGAGTTCCATACCCTACAGCCTATCACTGACGTAAATAGCAACTCCCCCTCCCCATCTGCAGGGCCTGTCTTTTCTAAAGAGCCTGTAATCTTCCATTTCAACACTCCAGTCATAGGAGCCATCCCACCATGTTTCTGTGATGCCTATTATACTGTACCCCCATAGACATGCACATGTCTCTAATCCATCTTGTTTGTTCCCCATACTACCGGCATTTGTCTAGAGCCATCTGAGCTGAGCTCCAAATGAAGCCAGCTCATTGGCTGGAGTGGCTGAAATATCTCTACATCGCTCCAAGCATTTATTATAGGTGCTGGCAACTGACTGGGAGTGTTGGGATGGAATGATGCTCCTCTCCTCTAACACATCTAGTTTAAAGCTTTCTTGACCAGCCTGGCAAGCCTCCTACCAAAAACAGCACTTCCCCTTCATTGTCAGACCAGCTCCACCAGCCCCTAGTAGACCGGGCCTCCCAAATCGAGTCCCATGTTCTAAATACCCAAACCTCTTGACTACAGCACCACTGTTCTAGCCATTTCTTAACCTGGTCAATCCTCCTAGTCTTTTTAGGGTCCTCCCCTGTATCCTGGAGAATTGATGAAAAGACTATCTGAGCTCCAGAGCCCCTAACCGCTTCTCGCAGGGCTCTGTAGTCCTTCTACTGTCCTCCGGGCTACTGCTATCTATATCACTAGCATCCACATGGATCACTAGAAGTGGGTAATAGTCAGTGGGACTTAGTAGACCAGCCAGCCTCTCTGCAACATCCCTGATCCAAGCCCCTGGTAGACAACAGACCTCCCCTGAGACTGGGTCAGATCGACAGATGGTGCCTCTGTGCCTCTCGATGTAGTCACCTATTGCTATGCTCCGCAGCTTTTTCCTGGCAGCACCAGCAGTGATTTTTACCAGTGCACCAGCTGGTTGTTAATGTTGCGAGCTGTATGTTTCCTCGTTAGCCCCCTGCAGAAATAGGAAGTGGTTCTGGGTGGGGACCTCAGATTTTGGAGGAAGCCCCTTGCTTTTAATTGTCCTCTTCCTCCTTTTTTTGTTGGTTTTGTTACTATTTCACAGCTTCCTGGATTAATGTCTTCCTTCTTTCCTGCATGAGCTATGATGGACGCTTGTGGCCCCTGCACAGTTCGGGCTTGGAGCAAGCAGTCCTGCTTCCTCTCAGCTTCCTTGACATCTTTTAGCCTACTGACAGCGTCCCGCAGCTCAGGCCCTGCTGCAGGAGGCCCTCCACCAGCGCGCACCGAGTGCAGCCCTGCCCATTGTGCACCCTCCTCTCACCAGACCAGTGCAGGCACTCCCTACACCCCCGCTGCAGCCTCCTCTCTCATCGGCTCTGTCTGGTGCCGACTCTGGCCATCGCCGCAACAGCCGCAGCAGCCACAGCAGAGCTTCCAGGCAGGACCCTGCGCATGAGGAAAGGGCTCACCATCCCGCGAGCTGCCGCGCCAAGCCCTGTTTGCCCGCCTTGTTCGCCGCGCTCCAGCTCTCTCACGCTCCCTTGGGCGAGTTTTCCCCCTTTCGGGGCGGGTTTTCCCCTTTCAGGGCGGTGCCGTCCCTCCTGGTGCCGCCCCCTGAGAGTCATTGCTCGCCTCAGCGGAGCTTCCAGCTTCTGGGCAAGTCCTGTCGAGGGCTGGAGGCTTCGTCGGTGGTTCTTGCCGCTCTGAACCGAGGCTCCTGGACGCTGAGCTTCCACCCCCCTTCAGGTGTTAAAGTAGTCCTCTCTGGACCTACTCACCTCAGCAATTGAGCGCCATACATTAATGTTTGATTTAGTGTCCACTTTGAAACAATCTTAAAACCCACTTCCATTTAGCCTCAGGAATTCCTTGTTATTTTTCCAAAGAACTTTCTTTATCTGTGTTTTTTGTTCTGATCTGATACTATACGTTACAGAGTTCTAGGTGTGTACATTTGTAATGGGATCTGAGTTAATGTAATGAGCATATTTTCCACTTCAAGTGTCAGATGCAGTGCATGATGACTTCTTCATCCTCCTCCATTTTGCTGTAGCTTAAATCTAACTGATGGTTACTATCATTTCAGTCTGAAAGCCCAGCGTATTCCTAAGGAAATGTGGTGAGATGACATCTGTGGTGGTGAGATTGTCATAAGAACAAGAGGTAATACAGAAATGATGAGTGGTCATGGAGAAAAAAAAAAAGATTAATGACATAACTTGCCAGCCAGAACAAATTCTCCTCAGGGGAAATCAAAAAGAGAAAGAGTGGAAAAAAGCAGCACTGTAGCCATCTGAAAACATCACCAATGTCATGACTGTATCATGAGCACCAACAGAAACACTTCTTGCAGAAACAGAAGTTTGGTCATTTTGCTGTGTGGTCGCTTTGCTATCTGTAATATTATCCAATACGCCTCTTATTCACAGCGAAATTGAATCCAGAACAGCTGAGCTGCTGTCATATTTTACTTGAACATTTAACAACAATTATAAGGAAAGACAGAATCTAAAAATAGCAACAATTTAAAGGTAACTGAGTTTATTCAGCCTATGCTGATTGAATGCATTTTCAGCCTATGAGTTGCAATAGTACTGCTGGGTAATGTGATATAGTCTTTGGCACAGAAGATTAAGGTGGTTTATTTTATTTTATTTTATTTTATTTTATTTTATTTTATTTTATTTTATTTTATTTTATTTTATTTTATTTTCCAAATGCAACAAGGCCCCTATTAGCATAACATTAAATCACATTTAAAGTTAAGCAAGCAAGCAGAACCAGCAATGAAAAGAATGCTGAAATAGTCTACCTAGGGAAAGATAACTCACATTCAGATATGGAAACGGAGAAAATTAATTGAGACAGTGGGTCTACATAATTTATACTATAGAGGATGAACATCAGGTGATTTCAATGTTCTTCTTAGAGATAGCCCTTCAGGTAGTGTAGCAATTTTACTTTGCGTGAATTTCCCAGACTTCAGCATATTTTCTGAATGTCCATCTCAGCATGTTAATCACTATGCTAAGATTTTTAAAGGTTAGCACACCTGCTTTGGTAGTAATATTTAAGTACCTCAAGTACTTACTGAACTAGGGTTTAATCATAGAATCATAGAACGGTTTGGATTGGAAAGATCATTTAGTTCCAACCCCCCTGCCACAGGCAGGGGCACCTCACACAAACAAGCAAAAAAAAAAAAAAAACTAAACTAAAACCCACCAACAAAACAAAAAATAGCACAAAAAACAACTGTGGAAGAAAAATGTTAAAAAAGTAAATGGAAAATTAATACAATTTATAACAGCCAATCTTCAAAATGCTGTTAAGATGTTTCAAGGTTTAAAACATGCATATACAGCAAGACATACACGTTCACTGGGAACAAAATCAGAGCACAAGCTAGATGACTGAAAGGAGGCAAGTTATGTCAATATGTCAGGGGGTTATTATAACTGTGTATGTTAATATGTGGATAAACAGAAAATGTTCAACTAGCAGGAAGTAGATAAAAAAGTATATCTCCATTTTATTCATGTATTAACTGCAGCTGGGCTAAATAGTAATTTATTTGGAGAAAGTGCATTATTTTGAAAATAAAATTTATACTGTAAAAAATAAAAGTGCATCTGAAAATTGAAATTTATAATACAGGAAAAAAATAAAATCAACAGATATTTCTAAACCAGAAGAAATAAGAATACGACAAGGTTCTGTCTGTCTCCACATCTAAGCATCTGTTTCACAACCTAGTTTTCCAATATTTCAATCATAATGTAATTGCAATTGTAATCAGGAAACTGGTAGGTGGGATCCCATGGGAAGCAGCTCTGAAGTGCAAAAGACCTTAGAAATCTGGCAGCTCTTTAAAGACTGCATGCTCCAGTTACAATAGCAGCTCATCTCAGTAGTTAGAAAAATAAGTAGATATATCAGGAGGCTAGCTTGGCAAAATAGACAAGTCAGAGCTCCAATGCAAAGAGGCAGCATGAAGAGGGCAGAGCAGAAATAAGTAAGAAGGAGGCATTTAGGAACAATGCCTGGTCATGAAGGGGTGGTGTTATAATAACCAAAGCTCAAGTGCATATAAGACCTGCAAGGTAAGTTAAGGTCAACAAGAGTTTCTGCTGCTACATTAGTAGTGATAGACAAGGAAAATGTAGGTCAGTTGCTGAATGGAATTGGTGGTTTAGTGACAGCAGAGCCATATAAGGCTGACTTTGTGTCAGTCTTCATCAGCAGTCTTCTGGACCTCTGTGCCTACTGGCAAGGTTGAAATAGGAGGAGAATAACCTGCAATGGATTAAAATAAAGTCAAGGATTACATTTTAGAACTCAATCTGTAAAGGCCCATAAGACCAAACAGGCTGCACCACAGGGTCTGAAGACAAATGGCAAATGTCCTTGCCCCTCTTAGCAACTTTGAAAGGTCAGGGAAATTGGAGATTACTGGAGATGAGCTAAATGACTGATGAAAGGCAACAGTCAGCAGGAATGGATCCAGGCTGACTCATTCCTCACCAACCTGATTGCTTTCTAGGATATAATGGCTGGATTTGTGGATGAGGGGAGGGGCACCAAATGACAGGATTTGTGAATGAGCGGATAAGCAAATCTAATTTACCATTATTTTTGTAAGGTTTTTGAATCTATCTCCTGATATATTCTTGGATCTAGTTAAGACACTACAGTCTTGATGCACAGATAAACTAGATGGGTGAACACTGTTTGGATAGTTAGCGACTAGTGGGTTGTACTGTGTTAGAAGCCAGTAACAAGTGCAGTACTGAATGGGTACAATGTGGCACCTGTCTTGTTCAAGATCATTATCTGGAAGAGGCAACAGAAGCATACTTGCCAAATTTGTGTAATTTGAAACCAGAGAGGTTTGGGCTGGACAAAAGTAAAATATTTTTTTCCCTGTGAGGACAGGCAAGCGATGGAGTAGGTTGCCTGGTGAGGTTGTGCAATATCTGTCCTTGGAGGTTTTCAAGACCCAACAAGGTGAAGTCCTGAGCAACATGGTCTAATCCCAAATCTGATCCTGCTTTGAGCAGGAGTTTGGACTGGAGACTTCTCCAGTCCCTTCCAACTTGAATTATTCCATAATCCTATGATCATTTACAAACATTCAAATGGTATCTAGAGAAGACACCACCACATACTTGAATTCTAAATCTGTCAACATTAGCAAGACACTTAATTTTTGTTTTGGACTTTAAAATACTAATCTAACCTGATAGCTGCAGTATGTAGGTTGTTATTGAACCATTTCAATAAAACTAAGTGGAGAAATCAGTGGATAAAGCACTCATTTCATTACAAAATAGTCCAAGCCTGCTTCCTGATGCAAATATGAGATGATAACTAACCAATAGAACCGAGTATAATATATGTATACTGATAAGGAATATCTAAGAAGCACTAAATAATCCATAGCTTTCCTACTCGGCTAAGTTACCAGCAAGATGTATTTTGAAGTTCTGCTAGCCAGGCCTCTGGGAACATGCTTCATATCAAGAATATTTCCCCCTTCCTTGAAAGGTTTTTATTTTGTGTGCTGTGCTCTTTTCTTTAGAGCAATGAGGGCTTATCTGAGCAAACTGATGGTACTGTGAAGAGATGGTACAAAGCTACTCAGTTGTCTTTTTTTAGAAGCTTATCCAGCTTTCAATAACTCTCTCAGAATTCAGTCAATAAACACACTTCATACAAAACTGAGTTTTGCCCATATTATTTGAAATACTCTGTTGAGTTTCCTCACACAGATAGTACCAATAATGTCTTTTACTCACTTATCTACTACTTTTGCTGAGCATAGACTTTGAGAATACTGTACTTGTTCCTGAACAGTGATGGGTTGACACTACATATGGCTTGTCTGAGAGCTTTGGCACTCATTTCTCAGTGTCTAGATGAATGCTGGACTTATAGTTTGCTGAAAGGAATTTCATTTAATGAACAGACAAATATGTGCTCTTCAGAGCACATACCTTAAATTCAGTACCTATGTATTAATTGCAGGCTACTTCAGGATATTCTTTAAGATATTTGGAATCTTCATATGATAAAACATTTCTTACTATATCATTCCATGGTTATAGTGCTGGGAACTAATCTATTTTATTTTAATGTACTTAAACAGAATACTTCCGCACTTTTATTAACTAATAAAACCAGCACTACTTTACGCTTTGCTGAATGCTCTATTCTCAAAATGTGTTAATAAGATATATTTAATCTCTTTCTGGTGATTATCATGCAAAATTAACTTTAGGGTTCTTATTCAGTTGAATGTTACTTGCAAAACATGACTAGTTCAGTGTAATGGGCAATTTCTTTAATGAAAACACTTGCTTCCCCCCCCCCCTTTTCTTCCTATCCTCCATTTTCCCTAAAAAGTACAAAAAAATAAAGCTCTGGTTAATAACGATTTTTAGACAATAAATTACACATCACTTACTGTAAAACTTTCAACTTGCTTGTAAAACATAAACATTTAGGGAACTTGTAAAAAATTATTTTATACCATAACTATTATATATAATTATATAGTCATCAATATTATATAACATAAATTGATGAACAACACATTTTCTATTGTATCTAAAAACCTGCAATACTTTAGCAATCTACAATAGTGATCACTTGATACACATTTGCAAAACCAAATAATATTTTTCATTTCAGATCCCAATAGTGCTAATGGATACTGAAAGTGTTACTGACGCAGAGGGATTGCTGTACAAAATCTTTTTAAGCTTCATGTGGTCATTTAAACTTTTTCTCAGTGTCCAAGTGTCTCCACTGATTCTGTTCCACCTTCTGACTTCTGAACTATATGGATTCCACATAAAAATTAACAAGTGAAGCAGAGCCACTGCAAAGCAGCAGTGCAAGTGAGAAAGGAGTGTACTCTTCTGAAGAAACAGCATTCTTATTTTTGAAGAAGACTTCCTCTATAGCACAAAAAAGACTCTAAGAAAGAAATCTGCTACCCACAATAGATATTTTTTCTTAGTACCTAGCTGTGTTTTTCATGCTGTGCACTGCTTTAAATTATTTCTATGGTCACAGCAAGTTACTGTCTTCTTTAAAGAGAAAAGAATCTTTTTCTCGCTCTTTTTCTTGTGCTTTCTAGCTCCTAGGATTGAGAGCTTTATTTTTCTCTTGTTGACAATTTAATAACCCTATATCATATGTATGTATGTATATGTCTGTGTATACAATCTGCATTTTAATTGAAAATTTGTAGCTGGGTTTGATACTAAATTCATTGACTTAATTATCCTTTGCTGACTTTGAAGTTTTCAGGAACTATACTTTACCTTTCAGCTACACCTGATGTAGTTAAAGAAAAAGAAACTATGCTCTGCTCAGCATGGAAACCATGCTGTGTGGCTGTTGTTCAGGCTGAATCATCTTGTGAGGAACTTACAGACTTCACAGCTTATCAGAAAATTAAGGTTAGACTCAAAGTTAATGCCTGGAAAACATAATGAACATGGATGAAAATACTATCAACTGAAAAAAAAAAAAGAAACAAAAGTGATTTTATTGTGTAAAGCACATCTTCCCCCATTGAATCTGTTCCTGAAGGCAGTTGCTAGAAAAGAAAATTCTTGAACGCTTTGAAACTTTTACAGTGACAAGTCCAACCCTTTGGCAATGACCAAGCATGAAGAATGCTGGAACATGAACTGCAGTGTGGTCAAAATGGCCTTACGCGCAACTGCTGTCTCATAAACAGTTATTTGAAAGTGTAGTGATCATCTTCCCTTGCTATAATTGTGAAGAATTTACCTGTAACTGTTTCTCAGTGGGATCACTTAGGTGAGATTTATTCACATAAGCTAAGACTATAGGCATAATCATATCATTTATACAGTAGCTTCCAAAACTGGGATATTAAGTAGTCACTTGTTATGCTCTGAAATTTTCAAAATTAGGTTAATGTGCTCCAGTGATTCTTCCAGAAAGAAAGAACCCATATTGCTTTCTTCCTGCCTCTCTTTTAGCTGAGAAATTAAAAAGGAAAAGGAATTTCTAATGGTTCTATAGAAATCAAAGTTGCACAATTAACAGGTTTTTCATTTTTTCTTATATTTTTTAATTACAACTAGGCATTCAGAAGCTCTTTGAAGCATTACATAGATTGTGCAGTCAAAAAGGAAGAGTTCAGGGGAATACTAAGTGATATTCAAAAGATTACAATAACGACCCAAGTTCCTTATCACAGTTAATAGCAGATGTCCAGACTTTGAGGATTCAGTTATATTAATGGTAATCACATTGTAGTGCAAGTAAGATTGTCATGGGTTCAGCAGTAGCAGTCATTTTTCTCCTTCTTAGTAGCTGGTGCAGTGCTGTGTTTTTGACTTTCAGCCTGGGA
>JANHGB010016547.1:0-63677 GCA_026283785.1 Coracopsis vasa
AACTGCCCCAGCACCCCAAAACTGCCCCAGCACTCCATAACTGCCCTCAGCAGAAGGTTGGTACTAGTCAAGCAATTAAACCCATTGCATAGCCAGATTAGGGGGCTGCAAGGTGTTAATACATCCCTTGCTGTGTTCCAGCACTTAGCCCTAAGCAAACAACCTGGGTTACATCCAAGGAACACACCGATGCTAATTACACTTCCAGGAAACTTTTAGAGGTTATTTTCTTTATCATCTGACAGCTCCTCCCACCCCTGAGCTGTATTAAATGTTTAACAATTCCCCCCCTTTCAGACACCAGACTGTTCCTAACTGCTAGGGGACTTCAGTAACAGTTTTTCCAAACCTCAGTTTTCCAGTGACATTTTGTAATACTCCTGATTTTTGTTCTTACAAAGGAATGCTTAATTTGAACGACATCCCTTTGCTGGTCTACAGCATTCTTATGAGTTTGGAAGGATTTTTTTCTGGCTCAAGAGTCAAGTTTTATAGTCTCTCTCTATATCACTGTATGTGCTTTCCATTGTAAAACTATTTTTAACTGAAAAAGTTACAACACTTTAGGGGAGACAGAAAGAGAGAAAAACACTTTATATTAATCCTGATGACCTATAGTAATATCATAGTGCATTTTCCATATTTTAGAAGCAAAAGCTGCATTTTTCACCTATTTACAAATGGGACTGAGTCTCACACATGAATGGCAGAGAAAATACACAGGAATATAGTTGCTGTATAAATGTGGGCGTCCTGTTTTGCTATGCCATGAGAGGTCTTAGTCCCGAACCATCTTGACCTATCTCTGCCTTTCACAGGCATTTGTGTCATAGCACAATGCTGCAGAACAAATCCCAGATTTCTTTCTCAGACAATTATTTGCTGGCATTGACACAGATTTCTCTGAGTTTGGATGAAGGACTTGAGGAAGTTCTTGATGACTGAGTCAAGTATAAAATCTATACTTAAGTACTTTCCACATGTGCAGAACACATATGATTAGCACATCAAGAAAATTAGTGCTGTAATTTTGACAGCATGCTACAGAAATAGCATACGCAGGGAAAAGAAAGATCCACTTGCCTGGTGGGTGTTGCTGCCTGGATTATGTATGGAATTAAACTGTTTCATGTGCATTCGAGCTCGTGCAATATCCCCGAGGGACCGAAAGATACTGTCCACTGTATCTGTGGCTTTCTGAGAAGTCAGGTTCAGTGATGAGTCACAGCCTAAAGAAATAAATGTGGAGCTGAGTGAGTGAAAAGCTTTCAAGTGTTTTGATAATAAGCAGTAGGAAAAAGATAACTGGGAGGAAATTTTTAATTAGTTTCATTATGTTATATTCTGGAAACTGAGGAGCTTGTTAGACCGCATGGCACAAGTCTCTGTAGCTAAGCAAGAAGACATAGTCCTAGACAGCAAGTGAACAGCACCTCTCTAATCCCATTTGTAACCTAAATCACAGAACAATTTCACCGGCGCAGGGTATGTTTTGCTGTCCACAACAAACAGAAGATCCCATGCTAGCAGGCCCTGAAGTTTGTTGGTCTCATCTGGGCAAAACAGCGTTGAAGAGGAGAACTGCTCCTCAGGCATTGTAATGGGCCTCTGGTTGGCAGCCTGCTGACTCCAAATGTAGTTCCTACCTTTGTGACAAGAAAAATGTGAAGTGTCTGTGCCAAATAAAGCATAAATGATAGCCACACATTGGAAAGAGCTGTATTGGCATAAAAACCTCCTTATCCCTCAGAGTGGCACAGTTACTACTTCTAATGTACTTTTCCAAAGCAGTTTCGCTAAGATATAATGCTTATCTACCACTGAGGAGAAACTCCATTTACAGGACCATGTAAAAGGTCCCTCCAGGTGGCCAGGCAGTGCCTTGGCAAAGAGAAATTCTTAGCCTTGGCTCCATCCGCCTCTCCACATGACCTGTATCACACAGAAGTATTGAATAAATGCTTTCTCAGCTGAGCTGCTGCTGAGAATTAACCAAGTGAGAGATAACCGGGTCACCTGGTATTTGTATTTTCCCGTCAACACAGCTCTACACCTTTTGACATCTCTGCCTTCCTCTCTTCTAGCTTTACTTCTCACCCCTGTGGCAGAAGATCCATCATAAAATAACCCTTCTTGCCACACACACACACCACACACTTACTGCTGCTTATTGCTAGTGTCTTCTCCCGGGGATGCTCTAGTTGGTCCCCACATCTGTCCAGAATCCTAATGAGAGGACAGGGTCTCCTTGCAGGTCCCAGCACCCACCAGCTAGCATCGTGCTGCACCAGTGAAGCCTGGCACTGAAAACAGGCATCCAAACTGTTGTGGTTGTAAGGGCAACTGATTTTTGTGAGGGGGGACTCTGAACAAACTTTCCTCTACAACTGACAGAGGACAGAATTGTTTGGCACTAAAGAAGCAACAAAAAAGGTGGCACTTCCAAACTTTACAGGGAATTTGTATTAGCTAATCTGGATCACTCACATCTTTGCATTCCTTACAGCAGAGTATATATATATGTATAACATATATACACACATACACATGTATAGAAGTCTGAAACTATTTCTAGAACATGGTGATCAGACACTGAGCATTCATTTGTCTGAATATTATTTGTTGAAAGGCTTGAAGTCAGCTCCCCAGCTGGTGCAGCAGAATAGATAAAATGACTGTACTTCTGCAGGCTACATTAAACCAAGCTGCTGAGGATTTATGCCATTACAACCCACAAAGCAACGAAGTGAACAAGAACTGGGCCTTGTTGACTCCCATGTTGTAATTCTAACACAGACACTCATATATTTTTTGATAAGCTCTTTAAATTATTTTTCTTAATGAGTGCAAAATAACTTACAGAAATACTGAAACGTTGCTGTTGTTATGTGTGTGCAACATCTGCATCTTCTAATACTCTGATTGACCTAGGTTAGTTTTTCATTTGGCTGAGCAGCCTGTGTGTTGTCAGTGAAAGCCCTGAACACAAACCCCACTCTACAGCTCGTTACCTCACTCCACTGGTGCTCTTGACATCAGAGAGATATCTCCTGCCTGTGATATTGTGCCAGTTTATGTGTAAGGGAACGGTGTTCAACAGCTGAAAAAAGTGAAACTGAACACCTCCTGCACAGATGAGGTTGATATTAAAGTCTGAGGTAACAAAACCCATCATTAGCACAGGCAGAGATCTTGTATTGTCAGTGTGCTTTTACCCTGCCCATGAGAACACAGGGATGAGAAAACGGGGCAGTCCCCGTTAGCTCCCAACTCAGAGGCTGTGCGTATTTAATAGTTAACATTTATAAAGCATTTTGCAGATTGAAATTAAAATGAAGAACCATATCTCATTATTGCAGAGATTTGTGTTCTCTCTCAGAGACAAGCTTTCCCTGGTTTAGCTGCATTAGAGATAAGCGGCTCCTAGCTAATATAATTACTGATATTTTCTTTGTCCTCTCTTTTCCCCTGTGCTGAGCAAGTTCAGGCAAGGTAAAAATCACATCAGGCTTGCCTGCTTTGCACTCTCTGTTTTTTTTTTCTTAATTGTTTGTTTTCTCAGACCATTTAAAAGCCTTTTGTTTTGGCCATACAGTTATTTTTTTTCATTAAAAGAAATATTTGTTTCTTTCTCCTGTTGGCATCACTTCTCTTTCTCTCTTTTATTTAACAAGAGCCTTTTGACCAAGAGGTTTCAAACCAGCTTGTCACTTCCTACTTCTGGAACTGCAGGGCAGTTTCCAGTGGACACAGTGGCTGGAAGCCCCCGAGATGCTCCTCACCTTGCCTGACCCAGTGCATCCCACCTGGCTTTTTGTAACTGGGTCAACCTTCTCTTGGGCAATTTCTCAGCGAAGTGCAGCCTCTGTAACATCACTCACTGCTGGAACCTCACTGCCAGGGAATTGCTGTCTGGAGCTAGGGCTTTTCTTTACAGTTCATGCTGACACACTCTGTGGGCTGCAGGAGGCCATGAAATCATTCACCCTCACCATCTGTTTGACAGGCCACATCGCTTCATCACTGTGACCCAAAATGAAAGGCACAGGAGCTCTGGTGTGCCAGGCTGCGCTCCTGGAGGAGCACTGGAGCAGGGGCTCAATGTGTGCTTCCAGTCTCCACAGCAGTGTGGTGCTGGACCCAGTTTGGGATCCAGGGAGGCACTGGGACCTGAAGCTTTGGTCTGGCGCCAGTGGAAGGCTGACCAGACAGAGGGAAAGGAGGCATACATTCGAAGGTTTCTCTAAAATGTGACTTCTTGGGACTTCCGATCAAGTAATATCACATGTCTGGAGAAGCTGCAGCTCCCTTTCTCCCTTTTTCCTGCCTGACACACAGTTCTTTTTTTAAATGTAAATTAAAAAAAACAATTCTTTTTTGCCACCCGTTATTGTTGAAATTAATTAATCAAATCTCAGGTTCTCTGAAGGCTGCTGCTGCCTACCCGCGGCACTGCAGGAGGTTTGGAGAGGGGAAGTGGCTTTCTCTGGGGCCTGCAGAACAACAGAAGCTTGTGTTGTACAAATGGCAGGCAGCTACAAATCACCTCCCGTTCGCACCTTCCCTGTGAATAGGGCTGTGTGCGCATATGGAGAGCAGAACACAATCCCCCTTCTCTGCTAGCTTCACGCTACCAAGAAATCTGCTTTTACAATGAGGAGGTGGAATACATTAGCTGCTGCACAGCTCACGTGCTAATTAAACCAACTCTTCCTGTTACTGTTTTTTTCACAGGAAGTTAAATGGCATTTCATTTGGAGAGCATGCTGAATGAATTCCTTTGAATCCCAAGCCCTATTATATATTGGAAAAGGCATTTAAATGAAATTTGGTGATTTCCTGTCAGGCTCAAAGAAGCCCAGTGGGGGGGAAGTCACCAATAACCAGCATGGCACTAAAGATTTTAAAGCACATATCCAAGATCTTGATATCCCAAGAAGACCACAACCTAGTTCTGTGGTGCCCAACCTCACTGACATTGTTTCTGTTCTGCTTCAATTCACTTGCTCTGAATTTCAGGAGAGTGAGACTGTCAGGAGCTGCATTCAGCACCTAACAGGATGAGACCACCAGCCCTTACTTTTGACCTACTTTCGAACTTTTTCAGCAGAAATAGCAGATCTTCTCCTAAGTTACATGTCTGCATAACCATTAGTACCAGAACTAATCCATTTTCACAAGAAGCTTGATATAGGAGAACAGAGATGTTTTTCTCTACAGTCTGGAGTGACCCAGAAACCAAACTGGAACAGTTTTTCTACTGATTTCTGAAATTGGAAGGAAGTTACTTTAAGAAAAAGACCCAGATATTGTGAGCCCATGAGACCTATGATTACAGAATGGCACATGATTGATTATCCCCTCCCTGAACGCAACAAATGAGAATTTCATGTCTGTGTATCAGAAAACCTTTCCCTCTGCTTTGTGTCTTTGGGTACATGGTCCAGCTGTTATAAATCAACCTTGTTCTTTCTCTAGAGCAGTATGGTAATTATTAACACTTTGTGAAGGTCTTTGATACTTCTGAGACATCACTGAAAGGCCACGATACTTACAAAGATAAAAAGTTAGGAAAGCTTAAAGTTCACCACTTTACTCTGCTTTATTGGTATTTACTTAGGCTTTTTCTACCTTAGGCTCTCTCTATAGCCCATTTACAGAAATAAACCAATGTAAACCCTGCAAACCCTGGAATGGAGCTGGCAGAGCAGCTGAGCCATTCAGAAGCACACACTGGAGCATGGGCTGAAACAGAAGAGTAGTACGGTGAAGAAGAGACAATCCAGCATCAGGATTGCATTATGCAAGCTATTTTTTAGGTATGCAGGGTTAACTTTCTTGTCAGTGAAAGACAGAAGAAAAACAGAGATACAGGGTGCCTTGAGGGTCAGAACTCAAAATACAGCACTACAATAAACCAATGAAAACCTTCTATTTTTATACTTTAGATAATAGCATACTAGTGGGGGCCCTTCTTTGTCTAACAGATACACCTAGAAGGATACATATGTATACCCACAGCAATAAGTTTTATAATAGTTTTGATATATTCATGCATTAAGATTGTTATGAAAAAGTAGGTACAAATGCATATGGTTACACAGACCACAGCTGCTTTTTGCAAGGGGAAAAAAAAAGTGTAAAAACAGAAGCTACGATGAAATTTGTGATTCTCCTCTCATCTTCCCAATGGATTCTACCATGCATTTCAATCTTTACTCTTAAATCTGATTTGTATTAAATCGTGCTGTCTGCTGCATCTAAAAGAGAAGCTGGTATGTGAGTGTGACACTGTGGGACAAGGACGGGCCAGAATACAAGATATCTCTCATTGCTCAACAACAGCATCAGTAGAAGGTGAAAAATCAAAATTGACTCCATTTTAGTTTGGGCGATAACAGAGAAAGGTGCATTCCCTAGACCCTGAGACGAAAGCATCTAGAGGGGACAGACACAGCAGTGTCTGTGACAACTTCCCTGCAGCACATGGCATGTTTCTACCCCTGGGGATGGAGAGGGTCCTGCTCTACACTTGCTTGGTCCTCCACATCCCTGGCCAGAGCACACATGGTGCCGATTAGGGCAGCCATGTCCGTGCTGCTGGCAGCTCTGAGCAAGGAGCAAGCCTCCAGGCAGTCTTGAAATGCTGAAGGCCAGGTAAACACTACAGTGGGCT
The DNA here is from genome assembly GCA_026283785.1 of Coracopsis vasa. Taxonomy (NCBI): domain Eukaryota; kingdom Metazoa; phylum Chordata; class Aves; order Psittaciformes; family Psittacidae; genus Coracopsis; species Coracopsis vasa. Next base: position 6,677 of record JANHGB010016547.1, read on the forward strand.
GAGTTCAAACATTTCTGACATTAGCAAGTGATTGAGGTGCTACAGGATGGATGAGAGGAAAAGAAGGGTAAAAAGAAACAGAGGAAAAGTGGGAAGATTTTTAAAATGAAAGTGAATTTAAACCCCAGAAAACAGGCACTTAGCAAAAAAATTATATGAAAGTTACAGAAAAATCCCTCCAAACAAGTCCACTTTGTTGAAGCACTGGAAAAGCAGTGTGCCAGTGCTGCTTCCAGAGAGGGGCTGGAGCTCATCAGCCAGCGAAGGGGTAGGCACAGAGGTGCAGAGATAACCTGCCCTTACCTACAGCCTCAGGATGCTCTTGCCCCATCTCCTACCAAGAACCACAGCACTTTCTAAACTGTTGTCCTGATTCAACTCATTTTCTCCGCCTTCTCCCATCTCCCTCTCTTCCCATCCCCCTTCCTGCAATAGCTCCTTGCCCCAGTCCTATCTCAGCCCTTCAATGCACCTGAGAGGTGGAATTCAGCTTGGACCACACCACTGCAAAACCACTCCATCCCCATGGCCCGCCACGGGGAGAGACAAGTCATCTGTGCATCAGAGGTGAAGAGGCTGAAACTCCTCCAAAGCATCCAAGAGGTTAGCATCACAGCCAGAGTGCGAACCCAGGATTTCCTAGCCCTGGGCTTGATCAGCCCCTCTACCAGTCAATGCAGCAGTGAATAACAGGCTGCAAATGCTAGCAGGCAGAAAGATAAAGAGGGGAGGAGGAAAGTGAAGGATAGCAGAAAATGGGAGAAATATTAGAAAAGGGAGGGAAAATATGTATATTGTTAAAAATCAAAGCAGATGTTTTTCTCCCTCAATTATTAGCAATATCTGATTTGAACCCATTAGAAAAACAAAGTTCACATGGAGAGTTGCTGTAGGGCTCCAGCTGAAGTCTGAAACTTCAGAACAAATCAAAGGGATTATCTGAAAAGCCACAAAACAGAGAAGGTCAGCTCTGAGCTTCTATAAATGTCATTTTCGATTTGATGGGCACAGGGAGAATGAAAACACAACAGCATTCATGGATGCTCTGGGGCAGTCACCAGCACCACACAGCGCAAGTGATGATACTGATGTGGTGTCTGTGATGGGAGAAGGGATGGTCTGATCCACCGCCAAGGAGAACATGGAAGCTAATATTGCAGCTGGCAAACGTGCAACTTGTAGTGTATTTTCATCACGACAAACATGACCCATTTCAGGGAAAAGCCAAGGATGTTTTCTTAAAGAGTGACTAAATTTAGAATACTAAATCTCCACTTCAGCGTTTAAATGAGGATCCAAACTTTAACAGTACTGAGCATTCAGGGATAGCACAGGTATGTCTCTAAGGGCAGTTCAGCACATATCTGATGTTTTTTATGTATGGACATACCCTGAGAGCTCTGGCACTCACCAGGGAAGGATGGCAAGAGGCAGTGGTGGAAAAGCTTGTTGTTGGCCTCAAGTCTTTGAACCTCTTCTGGAAGCTGCTCTTTGGTGTGCAAGGGACACACAGTCCGCGTGGCTAAGTACTTTGCTGGATCTCAAGCTCTAAAGCCACACATGTAAAAATCTGGCTGCCTACTTATGTGATTAAATATGGATTTAAGACCTACCTTTAGAGAGTGTTTTCTTTTTCTAATTTTGGCCTCAATATCTGTCACTTGGACATTTCTATTTTACGGGAATATTTTATTGCCTCTTTCTTGCCAAAATCCAACAGCACAACTTGTAATATCAACTTTTATGAAGCACTGCAAGCTCAGTACTGCAGGCTCTCATGTTACATGAAATTAAACTTGTCAATTCAGCGAACAATTACAGGGAGAAACTACAGCACTTGCTAGAATACATTACATAAATTAATTGCAGGAGGAATTTAAGTTAGGCTCAGATGTGCTTTCTGAAGGAAATTAATGTAACAAATTCATTAGGGAGCCATTCAGTTGCTCCCTCAAGTAGTCCCTATCTTAATTAAAAAAGCACACATGTTAATAAAGTTATGGTATATGTTCTGTAAGTCTAATAAGGCCTCCCAATCATGTTCTTGCAAGCACTCAGTAAAACTCCAGGTTTTACTAAATGATATAGAGCATTTTGAACATACTGCCCTATATGATCCTCAGACTTTTGCAAGTTATTCTCAGCTACCCTCCTTTTGCCTTCAGACTGGTGGCTGTGCTTTGGCCAGGACAGATTTTTGCTCCCATCAAGGATTTCCTTGCTATTCATGCATCAGCCAGCACCTTCCAGTGATGCTACGAAGTTTCACCCTCAGATCTGCTGCCTCTCACCTACTCCACAAGGTACTCCAGGAGGTACCATGTACATTCAGGACAAACAATGTGTGGAGAAGAGGAAGGAGGTTTGTGTCCAGGTAGCAGAGCTATCACACCTTTGTGTGAGAGACCACCTGGAGCTGGATGAGCCTTTTTAAGGCTTTTTAGCCTTGCTTACACTCAGACGGCACTGTTAGTGCAGCACTTCACACTACTTGGGCCGAGGAAAACCATATGCAAAGAATAGTGTTCCTAAGCAACTGTGTTTAAAGCCCTTCATAAAGAAACACCCCAAAGGCCTGTTTTGTCTCTGCACTATGAAGCAGCAGAGGAGGAAGGAAGCTCATGTAGAATTCCAGGGGTGCTTTACCCACACATCCTCAGAGGGGAACCTCAAGAAAACAAGGCAAGATCTGTAAATGTCTTTATTTTTATAAAACTTTTCTTTTCTAATGATGCCCACAAGGAATCATACTTTCGAAACAACAACGATGTGAAATAGGTCTTTCAGTATTTTTATTGGATCTTTTTTCTGATTTTGTTTTGCCCTGCTACTGTCAGTGGTACCATGCACACAAATGAAGGGTTACACCTCCTTGGTGTCCTGGCCTCACCAGGGGACACCTCTGGCAAGGGGCTAGCTGGGGCTGCAGGAGAGCTGCTGCAGACTTGTGCTTTCCCAGCAAGAGGCTTAGCATTCCACTGCACACCAGAGAGGCAGTGCATGGGCAGTAAAGAAGCCATGCTGTGCATCCTTTTGCTGGTCACCCATGTGCTACCTAGGCAAGGGGTGTATATAAGGCGCAGATGTCCATATTCTGCAGGCAGACAAGAAGTTACACCAAAGCACAGCCCTCTCAAGCACTTCCATCACAACCAACAGTGATCATGGCAAGGAACATGTGCAGTTTAATCCACATACAGCACCCAGTTTGTGTTACCAGCTCAACTGTATTTCATGCTGTGGTTACAACAGACCCTTTGGAGACAAACCCCTGTCTCCGGAGTGTCACTGTATTGATCTACTGAACAAATGACCTGATGTGATGTAACGGTGTTTCAGATTTTCCTCTGCAGAACACATAGAGAAAAACTGCCACCATTCATACAACTAACAAACAGTCTGTCTGCAAAACACAATGTTGTACACACGAGCTTGAGAAGCCTGACTCATTTTTTGAAGCTATGAATCATGAACAACTTTATTCTGGTATAAAAGCAAGCTGTATTGTCTGTCACCTTACCAGAGTTCTAGATAAAAGGTAGATGATAAGTTTAGCCCTCAGAATGGGTGATTTGGAATTATTTGGAATAAGCACCATGTCTCAGATTAGATCAGGAAAACCTTATTTTGTAGAGGAATTTGCTTTTCATGAATCTCATGGAAATATCTAAGCAAAACCAGTATTACATTTGGAGTCAGAAATAAATCAGGAGAGGTGTTAGCAAATTTCTCTCTTCAGCTCTGGTTTAAGTGGTTGTTGATATTTTTCATCAGCTGCTGTAAAAGTGTTTAGCTTGAAATCATTGCTGGAGTGTTGTTTCAAAAGATAACTCATCTTGGTTTTGGAATATTTCACATCTCAGTGAGAATAACATCCTATAAAAAATACCTTCACAGGAAATCTTTTCCTTAATGAAAGCAGATAATACTGACTCATCTAAATTATTTAGATGTCCTTCTCTGTTCACTTACTCTTATAAGCCACTGAAACTGTGCACTGCACTTTACAGAGGTGGTAAGAATACAGCGCAGTCCAAACATGTAAAAATCTGCTGATAAACAAGAAAAGGCAACCAAGTAAAAAGCATGGGCAGAAAGAACAGTAATAAAGCAATAAAAAAATGTGATTAGAAAAAAAGCACTGCATGAATTATCCCACTTCATGTTAATTTTAAAATTGAAATTACTGTTATACAAGAGACAAGACAGACTGCATAAAGCATACTCTGGGTGAAAAGCAAAATTAAGGGAATGAGGCTGCAGAAAGAGAAGGAACCCTACTATGGGCAGATGGACCAACATGGCACTATTTGTTTCCAAAGGATGAACAATGACGCCACATGCCTCTTCCCCTCAGAACACGGGTGTTGCAGCTGGCCATGACCAAGACACAGTAGATCCCTGACTACAAATAACACAAAATTATATAATTAATGCCTAATTTTATCCTTTTTCTTGTCTGTTAACTAGAAAGCACACTGTACTGCCGATGGCAAGTACCAGTCAATGAAGAAAAGATCAGCAGTACAAGCCACAAGCACATGTACAGAAGGAGGAAATATCCTGGAGTATTAAATGGAATGAACTTCTATTCATAAAGCAGATATAATTCATACTATGTGCAATAGATGAAAAAAGAGGCCTCAGTTTAGCTGAAAATGTAAACACACATTCAACTTAAAAGGTGCAATGGGATGAAGTCAGACCAGTGCTTAAATACCTTGTTGAATTAGGGTTAAAATCTTGGGTTTAAATTCAGAAATAATTGTGCTATTTTAACTAACAAAGAACTGAATGGCTTGTGGAATTGGTCTAGAATGTTTCATAAGCATTTCAGAATTTACATTTTTTGCCTTTAAAACAAATCGAAAATGCATGCATTGGTGAAATCACAGCTTTTAACACAGGCTTGAAGAAACAACAACTGATAGAAAATGCCTCGGATCTGTAGTCATTTCCATTTAGTATAAATTGTTAATGTTTCAAGGGGAAAGAAATAATGAAAACCACTCATGATCTTGTGGCCAGGTTTCAACACCTGATTATTTATTATGGCCAAAAGAATAAGAACGAAAGAGGACATGTAATTTCAAAATTAACTTGTTTTTTTTGTTTTGTTTAGGAAACAAAGACATCAAATGCAAGCAATCAGTCAAGTCTAAGGACTGACAGCAGCAATTTCACCATCAGACTGTTTGCTACCAGGGGTCTGGGCAAGAGCAGCTCAGAAGCGCTGTGGCTCCAGACCACCAAACACTGTCATTTGCAAGATGCTTGTAAAATAGCATCATATAACTGCAACAGAAATATTTATAATAATGTATCTAAGCTAATAGGTTCTCAAATGATCAGTAGATATAGATGCACTTCCATGGATAGGTATTGCATGTAATGGCGCCTGTGGAGAAGAGGGGGAGACTCCTGAGACTCCTGCCATAACCATGTTTCATTTCAGATGGGAAAATACTGACTAATTTTGATCCTGAAGTCCTCATACCAGGCTGAGGAGCAAAACAACTCATGACAACACATATAATTAGAGATAATTACAAGGCCAAGGACCGTTCCTTGAGAAGCGCTGTGGTTGATACATATCTCCCTCCCTGAATTCCAAATGTTGTTAGTCATAACATGAATGAAATGATTGATGGCTGGGTAGACTGCTAGGTCTAAACCTCACTTTCTCATAAAGTTTGTATGAAAGCATGCTACTTCCACCCTCCTGACAGCAATGTGTGGCACTGTTAGAGTGATGGGGCTCAGCAGCAGCAAATGTCACCTCAGAAGTGAATCAACATGGAGTAAGAAAACGTTCAAGTTTCCAAGCAGTGAAAAATACTAAAGGACAAAGCTTCTTCATATACTTCATTAGTACTTCTTCTCAGATAAGTAAAATCTGTTTACTTGTAAGTAATATCTGTTTACTGCAGGTTCTGTAATCACCATTATAGTCTCAGCCAAACTGATGGTGACCTTCTCTGCCATTTTATTTAGGAAGTTTTTACCATCCTCAGATGCAAAACTAGGATTGTCTCTATTATCTGGGGCGTAGACATGCAGAACAGCACCAATATCTGAATAAAACCTGAGAGTAGAGCCTGGAAAATAGTTAATGGCAATCTTTATGCTACAGGAAGATGTCAGAAGGCAGCACCATGCTCAGGCTCCCAGATAGAGTGCTGCAGTGCAGCGCCATGCCATTCAGCTCCTTGGAAAAGCACCATCTCACAAGGATGATGCTTCATTCAGACTGATGTCTGCCAACAGCGAGGTTGGAGTGCTGCATTTCCTGGTTGCAGCTGTTCTGCTTCTGGTTCCAGAGTTGATAGGACACATTCAGCTCTCCCCAAGCAGAGCACACAGCAAGCAACAATCTCTCTGCACTAGGTGGAATATCTTGTTTAAGCTTCTACTGCGATCCCCTGGTCTTCGATCATGCTGTCACAGCTTATTAAATTCTCTGCACTCCCAGTAGTTTAATCTGACCTTCGGCTGCTCTTGCAGAACTGCACTTGTTTTATGTTGATTATTTGCCATTTAAAATACTCTGAAGTGGAATTAATCTCTAACAGTGTTAGCCATCTGAAAACCATAAATCTAGTCCACAGTCATTATCTCGTCCCAGGGAAACTCCTGGAAAGACCATTCTGTCTGCACTGACTTATATGTAGTATCTAGAAAGCTTCACCTGCTAACATCAAACTGTGAAATATTTCCTGCTTCCAAGTGAAGGCCCAAGTCATTAACATGAAATATAATAGAGTGATATAAATCTGTGATAAGGAAAATGATTCACCTGTAGACCAGAACAACTATGACAAGGATAATAAGGCATGTGTTGCTCTTCTAAAAACCAACTATGAATAGATGCTACCATCAGCCCCCAGCACATTCAGTCATAAATGCTTACTCTGAAGATATAAATAAACTGTCCTACTTTCTGCTTATGCCAACACTACAGAAAGGAAAAAATACAGATACCAGTGATCCATTTATGAGAAGTCTTCAATATGTATAATACTTGCTTTAATTATATGGTTTTTTTACATAGCCTTTTTCATAGCTACTCTGGGATGCTGCACCAAAGTCAAAATTCAGGGTCTCACCTTTGGTAAGATTGCCTCGAAGAACTCTTGTAGACAAAGGGAGCCAAACAAAGGCAGAATGAAGCCATCTCTAACCAAAATCTTGACGGAACAGAAAAGTAGCAGAATCTGAAGCTCCAGTGCATGAGTCCAAATGGACCCAGGCTGCCTTTCAAATCTGAGAGTGTTTTTGCAGACCTAGCATCTATAAAAACGTATTTTCAGTTGTAAGTTGAGCAAATTTGATATGAGTCACTGTGGCTGTAAACATGCAACCCCCACAGAGCTGTCTGCAAGTTGTTTCTCTGCACATACCCACTTGCCTTCAATTGAAGCCTGAATAACTGAGTGACTGCAGAACACCAAATGCAGTATATAAATGTAAGAGGAAAAGTGACAAAGGCAACTGCAGTCTAGTCACTTGCCTTTCAGACTTACAGGCATAAAGTTCAAGTAGATTTTGAAAAGAAAAACCAAGTGTTAAAGATGAATGAGGAAGGTGGACAAGACCTTACAAATGCAAGTGATAAGCAGGCTTGCCATCCGTCATCCTGGGTGAGATAAGTGACTATTCAGCTGACAGAAGTCTGGTAGATGGAGACTATTCAGATTTCAGTAAAACATTTGATACAATGCCACCAGGAGAATTAGTTCGGAGTGAAGAGATGGGATTTAATAAAAGAGTTGAAAGGAACAGGCTGAAGGAGAGACAACAATGGCCTGGGCTAGACAGAGGGCCTTAGCAATGCTCCTTGAGGACTGGCCTTACTATTTTTAGTGATGACTAACTTTTGCACAATAGGTGGGAGTGCTGATGACAAAATTTTGAGGTATTGTCAAAGGTAGAAGGAGCTTGAAATATTGTACAAGATTTAAGTTCTGAAGCACCAGAAACGAGGCAAAGCAGACCAGTACAGCAATGCAAAATGACATAAACCAAGGTAATCAACTTAGTGGGCAATAATAACAAATCCCTCCATCAGCTGGTACTCTGCAATCAAAGACAACAGGAAGAGAAGAATATGGGTGGTATCAGTTGATCCAGGGATGACCCTGGGCTATCAGCAGCACATGAGGCATACAAAACTCATCAGATAAGATACTTCCTGTAGATACAGAGACATGCTAGTTCTGTCCCAAAAATGGTAAAACTGCACAGAAACAATTTTGGTCTGTGGTTCTTGGGATACTTGAATTCGAACTGGAATATGCTTAAAGAAGATCTTACGCATGACTACAGAAATAAGAAACCATTTTTATCTGAAAAAATGGGGCTTGTTCAGCTCAGCAACAGAAAAACTGAAGATACGTAAGCTGGAAAGGAGAATAAAGTATCCAGCCATCAAAGTAACAAGGTCCTGAAAGAGTCTTCGTGTGAGAGAAGTTGCATGTGGCTGGAAATAAGAGCACTTTCAAGATGGATTTTGGTAAGTTTATAAAAGAGACATATTTGATATGTTTGCCTTGAAAGGAGCAGGGGGCCTGGTTTGGTGGTGAGGGAGGCACCTCCCTGCTTCTGTCTTTCCACACAGAACCTTCATCATTTAAATAAATTTTTATATTTCAGAGATTTAATGTTGCATCTAGCAGAAAATCCCATGCAATCGCTCAAACTCTCTGTAAGTGTTCTCATAAATGGTAATGTAGGACTGTGACTGTTAAAAGTGTAGAAATGTCTGGCAGGCTTTCCAAAAGCCTGGTTCAGTCTAGCTGCAGGCTGTTGGTGACCAATTTCGCCATGCACATTTTTCTGCCCCGACAAATGGCTGAGCGGATAGCTATGGGACAGCCTGTCTGAGAGGTTTACAACCCGCTAATGACAAAGTGCTCAAAGCTGGGAATTGGTCTCTAACAGAAATGAAAATATTCCTCCCCCCTGGCCCCCCCCCCAAAGTTATTACTATTCTCCTTCCTTCTCTCAAAATGTAAATATTGAGTAAGTTGCCTAGCTGTCGGAAAAGACTAGTAGGAATAGTAAAGCCATCAGAGCCTACGGATGTGTAGCTTTTTCACTACCCTAATAAGCCAAAGTGCTTTAGTATTGAAGAAGTGTGGAAAGGTCATCAGAGAGGCAAAGTCATGAAAAAGTCAAGGGTGTAAGGAAAGCTGAAGGCTTGAAGCTAGTTGTATGTGTTATGTTTCTAAAAGGCAGGAGAAACAAGAAGTTTCATGGTGTACATGGGCTAGCAAATGGGATTCTGTAGGATGTGCAATTCACTCTCATGGGGAAGGACTTGCAGCATGTAATTCTGGGTAGCATGGAAAAGCAGACCCATCACCCCACTGTTTAGAAAGCTTAGCTGAATGGAGGGAAGGATGAAGCAGAGGATGTATCTGTTGAAAAGTACATTTCAAACACCTCCTGCTGCCTATACTCTAGAAAACAGGAGGGTGGCATACAGCAACCACCTGGTCTTATAACAGGGACACAAATTTCCTTGCTCCTCTGAATGTCTGCTCCAGTCTGGGTGAGCTGTAAACCTCTGAAAGTTCATTGCTCAGTTAAGCCTTGCTGGATTTTCACCACTAAGACTTCTAAGGATGCCCTTGCCAAACATACTCCAGTCTTTCACAGGATATAGTGCTAATGGAGCAGTCCGTCCATCATCGCTAAAGAGCAGCAAGCTGTGACCTGTTACTTCCAAGCTCCTAACTATGATCAGACAGCAGAAAATGTGCCATTTTCACAAAACACCATGAGCCTGTCCTATTTCCAGGGCTCTATCAAGGCCAAGACTGCTCACACACTGTGCTGGTGCCATGGGGTTAGACCCACAGCTTAAGCAAGGAGCAGGCTGCTAATGGCAACCAGGCAATGATGAGGCTCTATGAAAAGATGAAGTCAATATTGAAAATAGAAAGCTCTATTTTTTAAAAAAAATTATTTTACATTTAGTAAGCTGTTAAACTGCAGAGGAATTTAACAAAAACCAACTATACTTATCAATACATTTATGATGCTGACATATATTTATTTTATTAAACCTATTCCTTGCCAGGTTAGCATCACAAAATTCAGCATCCCGTTTTTATAGAAGACTCAGGAAAAAGACATTCATACTTGAGATGCCTAAAGGGCTCCAATCAAGCTGTTCATATTTACTAAGAATGTAAACAAAATGACATGACCTCAGTAGGAATCATTTACTCCATACTTTTTACAAAGGACAATAAACATATGGAAGCAATTACAGAAAAGGAGTCAGCAAAGAAGACTAGTTCATCAGAGAAATGGTTTGTATAAAAATAAAGTTACATCTGAAAGGGAAAGAAGTAGGTAAGCATAGAAAAATGGGTCGAGTGTGAGGAAGAGTACTCTTTTCTTTGAGCAAATGTTTCTCATGTTCTTGATGAAGTTTTAAGAGCATCTGCTGCAAGAATGTATAATCAGATGTCAGGAAGCAACAGTCTGTGTGTCATATGCAAGCAACGAATTTTACCAGGTTCCATTTTTAGGGAGCCTTGAAATACAGTAACAGGCAAAAAACTTCCCACAAAAAGTGTTTGAGAAGATCACAGACGATCACAGACCCATAAAACACAGAAATTACTAGGAATATGGGACCTAATATAGCTGAGGTTCATTATGAAGCACAGCAGAAGAATCAACGGAAGAGTACCTAAGTGTACCTGCCAGTAAGTGCCAGGAAGAAGATCAGGACTTGGCACCTTTTGCTGCTTGGAGATTCTGCTCAACATGAGAAGTTCCTTGGTGAGAGTACCTGGTCTGCTGCCCACGGGATGGAGAATGCAGGCCACATAGCTCCATGTGCCTTTCAATTCCCTGGATTTTAGAGGAGACTCAGTAACTTCCAGCTCTATGAGAATACACTTAGGATGGACATACTGAAAAATATCAGATGAAGCCTTGGAAGATTGAGCAATTGTGGGACATCATAAACTCAGTTTCTCATTCGAGAATATTCATTTGGTTTAGTGGAAAATCTTTTTACTGGCTTGAAAGTTAAAGTGAGATTGTTACTATTACATCTTTATGAGAAGAAAAAAATCCACACAAAGTTACTGAAAAAGCAGTATTTGAAAGTGACATCACTGGGGCTATGTTACAAGGAGATTAGCAGTAAACCTGGGCAGAAGTTTTAAGAACCAGAGGCTCCAGGAGTATTAAGAGTCAAAGTTTAAACACAAGTTAATTAGGCTCAAAATATTGCACTAATCTGTTCTGCAAATACGGGCTTAAAAACTTTCAGAAAGGCTCCTTTGGCTAATGGAGAGGTAGGACACAAGGGACTTCTGGAGAAGAGGTACCTCTGGATAGCTGATGTGTGGCACAAGTGCCTTTCTTCAGGCAGTCACTGGACTTAATGGATACCTGTTCACAGAAGAACCATGATTCAAGTGACCTGAGTTGATAGGCATCTTTTGCTTTTATGGAGACCACCAAAGCCAGCTTGATCGCAATAACAGCCAAAGACTCAACTGGCACACAGAATAGCCTGGATCTTTCAGGGATGCTTGGCAGAATAACAAAGCTTGTACTACTGCCACTTTAGCTTCCTCTGCCTTGTATTAAAACCAGCAATTACTGTTTCCCTGACTGTCTATGTGTAGCTTCCACAGCCACCATATTTACTTCACAAATAGGGAAGGCCATCTGCAAGCACCACATACTTGTCACAGCAGTATTTTCACCACTGAAAGCTCTAGGAAATATTGAACATAATCTGAAAAATGAACCAGATAGGCTGCACTCTACTCTCAGTGAGAATGCATTTCATCCCTTGCTTCACAGGGAGCAACACTGAAGCAAAACTGAGCACCACTGAAAATTCCTTTATAGCTGCGTTAATACAAACCAGAGGTGCTGGGAAGTGCATTTTAAACCCAGCATATTCTTAATTAGCAATCAAAAATGCTATATTAGATGTCAGCAAGACAGGTGTCCATATCAATTAAATCTCTAAGCACTAGTTTTAGCTTATTTTGATTATGAGAACAACCAGCATGCCAACCTCCTGTATGGGTGGAGAACTTGAATGCAATGAGCACACCAGACCTGATCACTCGATGCTGCAGTGTGAATAGCTGATTAAGCTCTCTGTAGCAATGACTACTGCTTGGCCTACCTAGACAGGTAGACAAATGTATTTAACCCATGGCTCATGCACTTAATATCAGATCAGAGTGACAGACACACACTAAAACAGGCGGTGGGTCAAATTCTTCTGAAGAGTACACCTGCATCTCTCTGGATCATCCAGGAGTGATAATGCAAGTGATAATACATAGGAGCCATTGTAGGGGTTTTTTAAGGGCAAGATTTCTTCCTTTCACTTTAAGATTCCTCCATTATAAAATGATGAACTCACCATTATAAATGGTGAATTATTTCTGCTTTGGTTAGTCTACTACAATGTAACTGAGAGTAAAGAAAGAAAGGCCGATGAGTTGCAGTGGTATTAAAGTTGACCACCATGTATTAAGGTATGTAAAATCACTGCTCAAAGGCAAGTTTCAGTTCTAGATTATACACCTAAGACATTCTAAACAACGCTGAAACAGCCCCTGAAGCCTAAATTACCACCAAACTCCCAGGCACAACAGGGAAGCTTACACTTTCTTCACTGTTGGAATCATTTCTCAACAGCGATGGCCTTTATATTTCCACCTCCAGATTGCATCTTAACCCTCCAGTAACTGCAACAACTGCTCAGCTGTTAAATGACTTAAGAAAACACTGAACACATTTTAATAATCTCTTCAGAGTAGTTAGCAGTTACAAGTAAGAAAAGGGTATTTGTGTGATGTGATCAGACTGCTCTTGGCAAAGTACAAGCAAAGGCTGTTTGGTCACTGCTTCAGTACAGGCAGCCCAGGCCTTCCCCAAGTCCCTGTCTCTCCTTTCTTTAGAGAAATCCCTCTGGTAATTCAATGCTTCAATATCTTTCAAATCAAAGGAGTTAAGCCAATTGCTCTGACAGATATCTAGGACATTCCCCACCCTAAGGACGAAAGCATGAAGTTTAGCACAAGTCAGTGTGAAAACCCTACTTCAAAGAAACAGCAATACAACCCACAATTCTATAGACTACTTGAAATGATCCCTCTACACATTCATTAGACTGAAAAGGGGAATGCCATTGTATACAACCACTCCTGGCCTTAATGCTGCTTTCTGGCCTCTGATGTTCAAGGCATGGCCTTAGGCAAAACAGGAAAATTTAGAAAAGAGCTTTTTAAAGGTAGCTGTCTACCTGGTCATCCTCCCTTGGATAACAGCATGAGTATCATCAACTTCTATTTGTTACCTACAAAGACATTTTGCAACTGGGAGGCTAACTGGAAAGAAAAATTAAAAAGAATCAAGAACTGTGTGTTTAGTAATGTAGAAAAATGTGTGCTAGAAGAGATACCTTGCAGAAAGCTGGTGAACACACTGAGTGCTGGCAATTAGCTGTTAGTTGATAGTGTTTCAGCATATACTGATTTCTGCTTTTAACAACTTGAAGGGATTTCTCAAACCATGAACTTAATTTGTCAAAGTGGGTTGCATCACAACTATTTCAGTTGAGGTCAGGTTTACGGAGGCAGTATATCTAGCGGTAAATCTATGTAGGCTGAAAAGAGGTCAGCGCTATGCAAGCGAGTTTTTTGTGTTTATAAATGTCCTGGGAAGTGAGTTTGAGATCCGATTGCTGATTCCCAATACATGAGCCTGAATGCTTTAGAAATCAAACGAAGATAGGGCTATTGTCATGTTTCTATACACACACAAGAGAATATTCATTTCTAACATATCTATGTATACCAAAAAACTTCTGTTACTCAAACTCCAAGCCTGAGAACATCTAACAGATCTTAAAAGTTGTTAGAAAAAATATCACACAACCAACTAGCTGAGCTGGAACAGACATTTGGTGCTGTTGTCACTGCAGTTAGACATGCATGATTGTGCTTAAAGCCAATTACTTTGTGGGTTCCATTCAAAAACGCCCGTAGAGAAGCTATGAAGTAATTCTAACACTTTCAAAAGTACCTTTATGGTGTAGGCATTAAATCCCATTAGTTGGCATCTACATTAGATTTTAGTTTGGATTAGGAGTTTGATGAGAATCTTCCAAGTTCCCACTTGCTGTCTTCAATTTCCATTACAGAGTAACCTTGGAGCACACAAACCGAATACCTTCCCACTGAAACTAAACAAAAAATGCCCTCCAATGACTAATTCAGATCACAGGACCAGATGAGAATGAGTCTCCAACTCATCAAGCATGGATCCTGGATCCTCAGCATCCTCTTTGACAGTGTATATGGAGAAAAAGCAGAAGAGAAACAGAAAGTTACTTCACTCAGGGAAAGAATGGTGTGATATACACAGAGAGCTATGTGCTTTAAAAAAAGTAAAGTAACATTAGTAGGCAGCAAAGACATGCAAAATTGCAATGAAACCTTCTGCTGTTTGAAAAGCTCTAAAAATAACAAATGACAGCGCTGCTAAGTACCATAAAAGATAATGGGGTGGAAGTAAACATTTCAGAATTGTTAGGATAAGAAACGGAGGAGATGCTAAGAGCATGGCTATGAAAAAGAAAAAGAAAGAATGAAAGAAAAATTTCTTTGAGTGAGTCTAGGTCACCCTTTTTCCATAAGGATGAACAAAGTAAAGCAGACTTGTGCTCAAGGAATCACCAACATCTTGAAGGTCAGCTTTTAAACAGAAACCACTTTTTTGGTTCTTTTTGTTTGATTTTCTCTCTACATTTCCCCTTTTAAAAAACCTACAAACAAACCCATGACAGATTCTTTTGCCTGTTTTTTATTTCCCTGCACTTACTGCATGTGAGAGTTTCATTCATCTAAGTGAATGGAAAAGACTCACACCAGTTCACCATACCCAAGGCTGCAAAACAAACGCAGCAGCTAATGTACATTGGTTCAGCACAGTCCTTCTCATCTGTGCCTTTGGGTCTTCAAAATCCACAGGATACAACTGGGTTGAGGCATGCACAGCTAAGACAAACCCTCATGCTGCCTTCTATATCAGTGCTTGTCACTCATTTGTTAGAAGGGATTTAAGGAGCAAATGTTTTTCTCTTGCTTATACTGAGAACTGCTTGGACAACATCAGGTGGCCCAGTGGCCCCTGAGAGATCTATGTTACTGTAAATGATGATCAGGTCTTTTCTAACAGATTCTTCAAATGAGGTAGTAAAGAGACAATAACATCTTTCTATGTTGTGCTAATGTAGTGCTTCTATAGTCCAAGAAATAAAGGATTATTAAAATAAATAAAAGAAGTATATTTCTAGGAAGACCATATCACCCAAGTCAATCTCTGAAAACTGACAAAAGGCCATGGCTCAGCTGACCAATGTGCCTTACTCCGGTCCTGTATGTCTTCTGTGACAAAAGACCAGACAGCCAAACTCCCACTCTCACTGGTGAACTGGCCTTGTGCATTTTAAGTTGTGTTTCCATGCTTTGGTAGGGAGGAGGGAAGAATTTCCTCCTGTATGGAGGACCACCTTCTTCTTCCTCTGCCTACAATCACCTGAGTCACCCAGTAAGAGCTTATTTTGGTGGGGAGGCAGAGAGAGGCAAAGGTAGGTGGGTGAACACCCCTTCCAGAAGAGGTGGGGGAGTTAGGATGGCAGGATAAGCAGCCACGCTGGACGTACATTCATCCATATTCCCATTGAGCTGTATGTAATTATGGAGCCATTATAACACCACTGTTCTGTGAAAGAACAGCATTAAAAAGCTCATTGCTGCCCTGTGTCAGAGAGCAAAAACTGCCTCTCCTCACTTCATGGTACATGCTTTACGTGTCTCTGGATTAAGCGATGTCTGAGCACATTTTCCCCGCTCAGCCTCACCACAAATCCCAGCACACGCAGCTGGATGCAGGGGTGCAAGCCCACGTAACACTGATTTTATTGCAGCTCAGGAAAGATACCTGAATACGTGTCTAATATCCCAGACTATCCTTAGCTGAAACAAAAGTGCTGCCTTGCTTTTTTCAGTCCCTGCAAGAAATGGTCCATTCTTTATCACAATAAAACCAACATGTCAATGTAAACAACAACATTCTCTAGTTTTAGCCAGTAAACAATTCTGAATTTCATTTACAGCGTGTCTATGAAACAAAACCACTGATTTGAAGAAAGCAAATGGAGTTTTAAGAGCTTCTGTCTTGTCAGCGATGGACACAAAACATGTTTCCTAAATGCCTGTATCCCTGCTCACCCTATTTAGCTCCAACAGTTTGGGTGCTCAGACACTCCTGTACTGCCCTCTCCTGTTCCAGCCTCAGCCTGCTGGTTTTCGACAGAAAACTAGCAGCCAGCGAACCAAGCAAGCCACAGGTTATTTTTTTCCTATAAGACAGGAAGAAGTTGGATTTTAATGTCAGTTTTTAGAATGAACGTAGATTTGATTTTACAATTATAAGAAAGGATAGAAGCTTAAAATGTGCATGGTGGGTAATACAGCACTGACTGTACTGAAAACGGAAAGAAACTGCTTGACTGGGAAAAAAAGCTTATTGCAGTTTCTTTTTGTTCCCCAGTCTTTCCTCTCTCCTGTGTTATGCTGGTGTATGCTAACCAGGGTCACCTGAAAGATGCTGCACAATGGCTACATGGGCACCAACACATCTTTCCTTACATCTCAGGTTGCTGTTAAATTAGTCATGCTCAAAACTCCAGCTGTCTAGTGAGAAATAGAGATGATAATAAACTCTCTTGGACTGTTGTTACAAATGACAATTGTCAGTAAAAAGCTTTTTGGTATTCTAGGGAAAAGACCAAAACCTGCCCAAACAGTGTCTGTTGTTGCACAACCTCCTGTTTTCAAAGCCACAGAAACTGATTTGTGGGTTCTCCAACCCAAATCCCTTTTAATAACTTCTTCAGTTTAATGGCAGTGAGAATTCAGAGGATTCTTCTTAAATGCAGAGTTTGTATTTATTACTGGCAAAAAGATCCTTTTGTGGTTTTTTTTTACTTCAGGAAAACTAATCTGAATGAGCAATTGCTTTCTGGAGAAAGACAAGACACTGATTTTGTCGACTGAGGGCTGAAACATCCTGATTGCCTCCAGATTTCCCCTTCTTTCCTCATGAGCACAGTGACCTCTGCTGTCTTGGGAAAAACGGCCTGTTAGGAAACAGCAAGAACTCCTCAGCCTTCCCCTGCTTCATCCATTCCCCACCTTACTCACTGAAAAAAAGCAATATACATTAATATTATTGCTCTTTATGTCAAAAGAAAGAGAGAAATCCTTCCGGATGTCTGTCTGCCCCAGCTGCAGAAAATCTATCAGAAACTCAAGTCTGGGTGGGTATCACCTGCATGTCCTGGAGATGGTTATATTCTCCTTTGCTTTTGCTTGAAGAGTGAGGTGTTGATCTGAAGGCTCCCTAAATAAAGCAATGGTTCACTTACTCTCTTATTAGATGTAGGGATTTTTTTTTTTCCTAATCAACTGCAACCATGTCAACAGCTTCTCACAGCAGAGGAAGAACTGGTATCCATTTAAATCCATTCTGGGAATCATAAACAGCTTGTTGACAGAGGTCACATCCACAGGGGAGCTCACAGTTGATTAGTTCTCCTTCACAGAGCTTTTGCAGGCGGTGTGACTTGCACTCCAGGAGAGGATTTAAGACAAAACTAACCAGACACAATTTCAGAAGATTCTGTTGTGTCTGCCAAGATGCCTAAATAAATGGGAAATGAAAATAGGCATGAATTTTGAACTGAGCTTTGCTTCTTTTGCTGTGATCTCTATGTCTGTGTTCTGATGCATCAGCTATTGTTCCTTATGCTGTGTTATACTGAATTCACAGCTTCTGCCTCAATAAAAATACCTCTTAGATAATAACATGAGAATGCTTCACATCACTAGATTTGAACTCAAAAAGTAAAGGAGTGGGGAGAAGATTTTTAGTACACTTGAGTCACAAATCTATATGAAATAGAAATTCAGCAGTTCTGCTGTTTGTATTCTCTCCATTTTCTTGCCTAAGCTGCTTGTTAATTTCCTTTACAGATATTTCAATTGTACAGTATTGTCCAAAGTTCTGTTTATTTACTTTTGTTTTCTTTTCACTGTACATTTGCAAAACTCTTGATAGAGAAAGAAAATGAATGATAACATTCCAAATAAATAACCCCCCTGATATTATCTGTAATATGAATACTGTATTGCATTAAAATCGATGAGTCAAATATTCTACATTCTCTATTTTCTCACACTGTTTACCACTAGCTGGTGCTTATTACCAGTACAAGACAATGTCCCTACCAATTATACTTTATACCTTCACCCGTATTGTTCTGAATGACTGTAATTTCTCTGTTAAATCCCAATTCTCTACCCTCCACTG
Source organism: Coracopsis vasa (assembly GCA_026283785.1). Classification (NCBI taxonomy): domain Eukaryota; kingdom Metazoa; phylum Chordata; class Aves; order Psittaciformes; family Psittacidae; genus Coracopsis; species Coracopsis vasa. The sequence continues at coordinate 25,112 of JANHGB010016547.1, forward strand.
AATTGACTCTACCCCCGAGATACAGTTCATAGTTGAGAGAGTAAGCAATTCTCGCTTGGCACAAAATAATTAGGGCTCTCCAACTGCTGGTCTAAACCACACTATCATTCAATAGGTGGAAACTATTATCACAACTCTAAATAAAGAAGATTTTCCACCCTTTTGGCCATATGTTTTCTATAGCCATTAACATCAACCTTGAAACAATATTTCTGCTTGCTTAGTACTTTTTATGTATGTATTCTCCAGTTCTGTTTAATATCTTCACAGTTTCCATCCCTGGACGTATTATAAGACATGCAGATGTGGTGTTTGAGGACATGGTTTAGTGGTGGACTTGGCAGTGTCAGGTTTACAACTGGACTTGATGACCTTAAGGGTCTTTTCCAACCTAAATGATTCTATGATTCTGTGATTCTATATGTATACACATACCAAACAGGTTTCATATCGTAACTTCTGAACTTTAATTTCTTACTATTCTAATGTCTGCAATAATATCTGCATGCATACAGATAAATAATAGTGAGAAACTGAATTATTACTGAACAAAAAGGTTTCACCTAATGTTACAGCTGCACACTGTTTAGTAAAAAGCTCAGAGTAAGTCTCTAACTCATGACACACAAAGAGGTAGAGAAGGCATAACTCAATCCTACTGCCTTCAGTAAGACTAAATTTGTGCACCTGAGCTACCCCATAACCACGTTTCCTGTATCAGGTCGTAGTGCAAGTCAGCACATTGTGCTTTCAATGATGCTAGGGTCTGGACATTAAAAAGTTTTGCCATGTAATGAAATTTTAGTTGCACGAAATGTGGTGTTTCATTATGGCTGGAGCTGCCAGTGACAGCTCTAGTTGAAGGTTGCTGGTTACCTGCCTAAGTCTTTCTTCAGTTTCTTATAATTCTGCCAAAACAGCATCCTCGTAATTCAACTTCTCAAAGGGTGGATGTGCTGAGAAGAAAAGAGTAAAAATAGTTCAGCTGCTTCTGGGAACAAAGAGAAGAGAAATTCCTTGCCATTTAAAATATTTTCAGCAGCTGTCTTTCTTATCTTTGCTCTAACACCTAGAAGTAGCTGGGAAGCTTAAATCCATGTTTGAGATTAGGTAGGTATATATTTTACTGTGTCTGGTCAACATCCATTTTGATATGGCCAAGTCCTAAGTGTTTTTAAAGCACACAGCTGTAGCTTGTGAATAATGGCACCTGAAACACATAGGAGCAGCTCAGGGATCCCAGGAGTGTGAGAAGCCTGAATCACTGCACCTAGCTCCCACCTGGGGTTACTTCTCCTGTTTGTACACAGCCCAGATAAACTGAGGCAGGTAGCAATGATGTAACCTTCCCCAGACTTCACAGTAAATCCACAGCAGCCCTCTGAGAAGATGCAGCTCTCATGCCTGTGCTGCAGCCTGGCTGCAGGCTGATGACTCCTCTGCTTCCCATTCCTGGGGGAGCAGCACCAGCCTGGTGCCCAGCTGCCCTGCCAAGGACAGCTTCCTTGGACAGGGAGAGTTTATATTCCTGTGGCTGCCTTCTGCCAGGGTTTAGCAGAGGAGGAAATGGTCAGAGGAGTGAAGTCTGATAGATAGCACACAGGGGCATGAAGCCCCAGCCTTGAATGAGAAAGTGTTTTTCTCTGCAGATCTTGTGAAAAATGGAAGAAAGCATTTTAAATGTCAGCAAGGAGAGTAGAATTTCTGCCTGCACCAACAAAGGGTCCAGAGGAGATGAGCTGCTTTTCCTGCCAAGCCTCATTTCCATCCCCATAGAAAGCAGAGACATCATTGTGGTGTCTCTGCTCTTCCCAGTGGCATTGCTAGGCGCAGTGCCACAACATGCTCCAAGACCTTCTGCTCCGTTCAGGGAAGGCTCTACTCTTCCCAAAAGGCAACTGGAAAAGTGTGAAAAAAACCCCAGACCAGCCTCAAAGAGAAGACTGACTAATGGAGGCCAGCTCGGCAGATAGGCTTGTGAATTATTACATTTCTGACCCCCACAGCAACGCAAATCCTAGGATGTGCCAAGAACAAATTAGGCTGTCTGCAACTGGGACTTCTCCCCAGAAAGAAAGCCTTTTTTCTAGACATAAGAATCAAGCAGCTTTGCCAATGCTGAAGAACACACAGATAAAGATTCCCCCCTGAAAGTCGCATTTGGAGAATTCAAGGCTTTATCAGAATAAAGATAGTAATTTTTTAGTTGTTGTTGTTGTTAAAGGAAGTGCACAACAAAAACAGCACACTGAACTTCCACCGAGTTCACGGCTTTACATTTCCATTGCTGTGTGCTGAACGTATGCTCCTGGGGGCTACATGATGCTTTAGTACAAGAAAAGCTCCCACCTTGACTGCACCCAGGTGCTGGTGAGCTCTGGCTGAGGAAAGCAATTTTAATGTCACTCTCAAGTATCCTGCTAGTTTTCCAGTCCCATTTTGTCTGCCAGATACAACTTTCCTTTCTCTTTCCACAGCAAAATGAGATATATGTAAACAGAATGTGGGATGTGAGGGTTTTTTTCCAAAAGCGGTTCTTCAGAAGAGTGAATCAGAGGCAAAATATCAAGTCCCAGAAGCCATTTGTCCCCAAGCTGCTTGGATATCCTTTAGAAAGGGGATGAAGTATGCTTTTCAAAAATAAATATACTTTTCCGTAAAGCACTAAGCAAAGTACTTATTTTCAGTGTAGAATTCGTTCGAGCCAAAACTAAAACTTCAGCCCTTACCAGACTTCCACCCATAAAGAAAAACAGCAGTTCAAAAGTGATGGCGCTTTAACTTGTGTGATTTGCCTCAAGCTGTAATGAAGAGGCAAAATATTTAGTTTGCCTAACTTAATCTCTCTGTGCTGCTTTACAGTCACATTGTTGATCATTTCATTTCATTTGTGCAGCTCCAGTATGATTCTGCAGGATGGCCGTTCTCAAGTAAACCATGCTATGCTGGGGGAAGTTCACTTGAGCACAGATAACTCAAGTTAATTCAGCTGTCAAAATACAGCCAAAGAAATCTGAGAGCACTGGTGCAATTTCCTAATATTACCTTCCACACTCATGTTTCATTCACCCCTGGGACAGTAATTGAGCAGTTACTCGGTGTAAACCCTTTGCTCTGCAGTCCAAATGGGAGAAAAGTGGCAAAGACAATCAGTAATATCACACTTCAGCATGCCTGGAGAAATCGAGGCACACTTGCATTGAATGTCTGTAGCTATTTTTGGTACCCTGCTCGTGGCTTTGTTAACTTCTTAATTTGTAACCAGTTAGTAACCTATAAGTGAATATTCCATACTGACCTATGACCATGAGCTCATGTAAAAGCCTTGCATGAGGGTTGTTGATGAAATGCAAGAATATTATCTATAAGGTCTCAACCATAGATAGTTGACTGCTGATTCCTTCCTTACTCTAATCGCTGAGCACTTACATGTCAGAGGTAATTCTGCAAAAGCCACATCAACTCTTCTCTGTGGTGTGACGGATGCCACCGGTTCATTACCTCCCTTGTCTGCTACAGAGCATTACACCTCTGATGCAGAGCATTATCAATAGAAACTGCTCAAGTCTAAATACAATCACAGGTTTTTTTGCTTGTTATCTATGTTTTAACATTACTGAAGAAAAATTTTGAAGAGGTTTTGCTTATGAAATAATAATTTATGAAACAAACAGTGTGCTGTGGAGAAATGCTCACTTAAAGAGTAACTCTGTCTAAAATGGAATAAGAAAAAAATCATTTACTAAATCTGACAGTTCTGATTAACCTGATTGGATTATTTAACACAGTAAGAAATAAGCTTGGAGAAAGGACTTATTTTTACCTTATTTTCTACAGAGGATATCACTTTTTTTAAGCCTTCCATTTTACCCCTGAAATAGGCAGTCATTGACTACAGCTAAACAGTACCTTCACTTAACTGCGCATTCCTCAAAACTCTCTGTAATTAAATAAATAACATTAGGGCTTTACTTTGCTTAGTGTTGGTATGGAAAATTGCCTGCACAATTGTATTAGTCGGCATTATTCGGTTACTTCTGAATTAGAAAAAATGCTTCAAACATCCATTAGCAATTTTAAATTTTGAACTCTTTTCACTGGCCTTGGCACATCTTGGATTCGTATTTTCAGCCTCTCCCCTGCAGCTACAAGGAATAGCAATTTATTTTCCTTCTCAGGTGATAGCACAAACCCAGCAGCTGGAGTTTAAAGAGAAAGACCAAAACCTGCCAGACTTGGACATGGGGCTAGTGGAAGAGTGATGAATGGGGGAAGTATCGCAAAGGCTCCTCACTCTGCCTGCACCAGCACCGAGTGGGCACCAGGTCGATTTATCCCAACAGCTTAGGACCTGAGGAAGGTGGACAGAAAAAAGTCTTATTTTCATGCCCGGGATCCTTAACCAAATGAATTCTTCCCACACTCCCCTTTTATTTCTTCCTGTTTCTGACCATATTTTGCTGAAGGTATAAAGTGGATGTCAGAGCACCAGGGCTGATTCTGCTTGGTGAAGACTGCACCAACAGCTGAATGTAATTTGTGTCCACACATGCCCTTCATTCACACTTGCACTGAAGCAAAACCACCTTGCAATTCCTGCTGCGCACTGTGCAAGCTTTCACAAGTCACAGCTAAAGCATCCTTCTTCTTACACATTCAAGGAAGAAAGCCCCCAAGACTTTTACAGTAAGTAAGACGATCTCTTTCCTTTGAGAGTGGCAAGTCTGCAGCTATTCAATTCCACCCAATAAATGGAAACCATATGATCATAAGGCGAGGGAAAGTGCAGCTAGTTTACACTGCAGCCTTTCCACCAAGCACCTCTCCCATCTTTGCATGGGGAAAGCTTCTTCTGTGGATGTCAGACCTATTCACAGCTTGGGATAGTGCCAGAACAGATGTGGCCCGTTTTGTAGGTCCCAGCACAGTTGTCAAATCTCTTTTTCATTCTGTCCTTTTTTTCCCCTGGTTTCTGTACCTTGTACATTTATTTCCCTTCTCAGCCTTTCCTAAAGGTGTACTTTTCCCACTGTGGATTTTGCCAGTTCTCCCAGTACTGGTTCCTAATTAAGTTTAAGGCATCTGCCATCTTCCACTTCAAGCAGTGCCAATCACAGCTGCTCATTAGGGAAACTGCACGTTTCCAAGCAGCCTAATCCCAACCAGAAGCTAGAGCCCCAGCACTGGCTTTGTAATGCCTGAGCTCCAAATGTCCTGGAAACTAGCCACTAGCCCTGAGAGATGCGCCTCTGATCAGTCACATGACAGTGACAGCAGGAAGTAAGTGAAGAGCACCTTTTTCAGGGTCTAACCTAAAAGAGGTGCCCTACAGTACATCTACTAACTCGCAGACCTGTGAATGTAAATGTAATAGGAGATGTTATGCCTGGAGTTCAGACTTCAACTGTTTGCACACAGGTCCCCTAATGGTCCTTAAACACAATGTTCTGAAATGTAGCTAATACCCAAACAGCTCTATATTATTGACTTAGGGATGGTGGGATGGTGTACCAAGGGATGCACTATGCTTTATATGCCCTGTTCTGATATTCTTTAATCCTCTACAGAAAACAGATTGCCAGGCTAGCTAGGTCTTTGTTCCTACTCAATACAACTAAGCTTGTGTTAGTTAATTTTCAGTTGCCCTTACAGCTTCAGCTGGGCAAGATGCAGAACTGTACTCCTGGAATTGCTGTTATCTGTACAGTGCAATCGTGCCTCTGCCAAAAGGTGTCACTGACTGAGCTGGGCACTGCCCAGGAACCAGTGATGAAACAGCCTCAGCCTCTTCTGTCAAGCTCACTTACCCAGGCAGAGACATCCCTTCAAATAAGGAATCTGCAGGCAGTTGTCTTTCCCAATTTGCATGGTTGTCATCTTTCCAATTGTGTTTTCATATGCTTGTCCTCACCAGACAAAAGGTCTGCTCTCACTTCTCCTGAAGTCAGTGGGAACTCTGCCATCAATTCGAGCGGTAGCTGGATTGGGGCCAAAATGTTAGCCACTCCACTTCCCTTAAGTCATTCCCAAACAATACTTCTTTGATTACGTATCAAGCCTGAGGGGTCTCAGTTATCTTCTAACCCTCTCCTTTATATCACCCGTATCTATGGATTCCATAGTGTAGGCAGGAACTGTTTGAACAGAAGGGTCTTAATCATCAAAAGTACTTTTCTTCCCCAGCCATGTTTTTTCTCAAAGGGAGTTTGTTGCTAATTCCTTTGGGAACAAGATGGGGGAGAATGAAAAGGAAATGACACAGCTTTAAGGAAAATCTAAAACAAAAAAACCCCAACCCCCCAAAAAAGATAGTTTCTAACGTTTGAGAAGTAATGTACCGATAATCAAATTCCCCAGCAGAAAAAAACCTCTGCTCACATTGAAAAGACTAACTTAAAATTACATTGGATGTAAGTGTGATACAAGCATAGGGGTAACCTTGGCTGGATTTTCAAGGGGGGTTGCAATAAAGGGCAGTAAATAAGAAGAAAGAGGAATCCTCTTTATTTAGGTAACTGCACAGTCTAACAAGTCCAGAATAGCTTCAATTGATCCTGAGTATCTTCCTAGACTTCAAATGGTAATTGTGTTCTCCTTTAATTAGAGACTCTGATAGCTGTACTGTTCTATAAAGAGAAGCCATACTTACTCTTAGTTTTCAGCCACAGAGGGAAACACCACACTGTGTATGGTTATGCCTTACAGATACCACTTGGTAAAGGATGAAATGGCTACAGGAGACAATCAGTCTGACTCAGAAGACCAAAACAGGACTTTGTCCAAATTGTGTCCTGCAAATAACATCCTTGTGACTGGAGAACTGTGGCACTCAAATTATTGTTATTTACAAAAGCAGAGGCAAAACCAACTCTGCTGCCTACCTTTACTTAACTTTACTTTACTACAAATTGAACATAGAGCAGACCTCAATATACTGAAGGGGAAATATATTCATCATCCAGAAAGGAGAGATGAGAATTCCTTTTGGTTTTCCAAAATGTGCATGCAGTGAAGATGATGTTACAGCTGTACTAAGTAATACACAACTCCCCAGAAGGCTGGGCATTACAAGACAGGGAAAAGTGCTATCTCAGAAAGTGGCACTATATGCTACTCCTCCAGCAAGCAGCAGGTGAATAAATGAACAAATACATTTAATGTAAAATAAATGAATGGTTAATTTAAATATAAAATATGCAGATAATATTACTGGATTGTCTGTTTGAATTAAAAAGTGGCTCTAGGCTAGGTACTGCAACACATCATATTTCATCAGTTTTCTCTGATCAGCTAATCTTAGAGTGACTTGTAAAACTATGCTGATTTGAGCCACTAATATTTTGTTGAAGAATTTTGTACATGACATAATATTTGGGCTATTACATGGCATCATGAGTGAACAATGTCAAAATACTCTTTATTTCATGGTGAAAAGGCATGCAGGTCTTATTAAATACACGCTACACTGTTAGCTAGGATGGTGGCAATTCGATAACATTGCACAACATCCTTCAATGAAAGCAGAGGTAAAATACGCTAGTTGGCAAAGCACAACAGCAAGTTCAAAATCAAGAAGGACTAGCAGGGTATATTTCTATACGGCACACAAAGTCTGGGATTGAACTTTCACATCATAGTGATGCCTTAGGAAAGCCACCAGTATGTCCAGCCTGTCCAGTTGTAAGATTTCACTGTGACATGCAGAATTGCAAGGGAGAGCATGTAATGAAAAGCCAAGCAATCCAGGCTCTAAAAATGACTAAGAGATAAACTAGCTGTCTACAAACAGATGGCTGAGACTACACATGGACATCCAGGAGCTGGATTTGGGATATTTTTTTCTTCAACATTCACTTTGCTACCCTATAAAACCAACTAATTTTTAACTAACTCCTCATCAAGGTTGTGGGACCTTTCTCTTCCTGACTCTCACTGAAACAAAGCCATCGAGGGGATTTTTAGATCATTGGTCTCCATAATAGTTCCTACGAAGTGGAGAGTGGTAAATATGAATGTGTGCAAGCTCACTTGTTTGATGTATTCGGAAAAGATCATGAATGCCCAATGAGCAGCAGTAAATCCTGCGTACCTGCAGTCACCTGGTAACACTGCAGCACATCTCAGGTGAGGTTTCTATGCTGGACTAAAATATGCACCAGTGCAGCAAAGGCTCTGAGATGGACTACATGAAGATGACCCCACACTTCACACTTGGATCCCCTGTGTGCCACCATTGCAGATCTGGTGGTGGAGCATAGCTTGTGACCATGGACAGCCAGGAAGGGTGCCTTTACGTCTTGACCCCTTTGCACAGCTGGAGCAATCCAGGTTTGTGCCTGCATGCTTTCCATGCAAAAAGAGTCATGTGAAACAGTGGATTAGCTACAGGGTTGCGCAAAACCAGCTTCTGAGCTCTGATCCCAGTGGTGCTGTTAATGCACTGGGTGGCCTTGGGCAAGTCTCCGAATTTCCATATCTGGGGGGGGTAAAGGGCTGCTTCACAGGGGCTCTGTTTTAAAATATCATGATTTTAAAATATCATGATTTGCCTTCTGCCAGGTATTTTGTGCATGAGTTTAAGGAAAAAAAGGCCCAAAATATGATCTGTGCTCATTCAAGGCCACTTTAAACTAGCCAGAGCAGTGTAAAGGGACCTAAATGGCAAAAAAAATGAGAGTCACATTCAATATGTGATCCCTCGAAGCACATTTATCAAACATATCACCACCTTTTACTGCTTCTTATCTAGGCTTAGGAATAACGAGGTGGGTTTGTCACTAGAAAGCATTTCTTTCTGACGCAGTTTTAAAATAGATTTGTGTCTGGATAGGGAGGTATGGAAATTTGGCTCATTTAATAATTGTAAAAGCTGAGCTATGAATAACCCTGAATGAAGCTGGGCAGATTACAGGCTGCAGCTATAGGACTTCCAAAACAGCAATGGCAAGTAGCATCAGCCCTTTGGAAACCCAGCACTTCTATTTATGCTGAGTAACTATTTGCTTACTAAAAAGACTACAGCAGTGAAACTTGTTCCTCTGCTTGCTTCAATGTCTACCCTGTTCTCTTCAGAGGTGAAGAGAAAAGATGAAGCCAAAGAGCAAAGCCTTTTTCCAAATAATGTTATACATTATACACTATATATTGTATATTAATTTTATATTAAACCAAATTGTATTTCACCAGGAATTGGAGATATGCTACTGTAAAGATGCTGTTGCAGTAAATGGGAAGGCTGATTTCAAATGTCAAAATATGACTGGGCCACCTTTAAGTCCAGCAGGAATTCTTTTTTCCATATTCCACATCCATATTTCATTTTGATTCATAACCACTAGTTTAAGCCACCTGTCAATAAGCACACTTTCTTTCAAATTCCTCTACTTTCCCCCCTCTTTTGAACTGAATGTACCAGCATGCCAGATTTACTGTTAGAAAAATCCCAGCGTGACTATGATATTACTTTAATTAATCAAGGCCTAACATGATTAGGGCATCTGGGAATAATATTACAATCAATCCTGCAAGAAACCTGTGCATATAGGACAGAGGATTTGCATATGTCAAAAATGAATTTGTTCTGCATTTGTTCAATTTAATCTTGGGGAAGAACTTAAGGGTATCTTTAACATAATATTCTAATGGAAAGTTATCATCTAGCTCTAGCCCTCTCTGTGATAAATGGTATATAAATTAACTCAATGTTAACTTTTCACTTCTGGAGAACTTAGCGTTTCTGTCCTTAGGCTCCACTTGTACTGGCTGCAGTTCTGAAGTCAAAGCCCCCAAACCACTCAAATTTCACCTTCATGAAAACAAAATTATGGTAAAAACTACCAGGATGTTTCTAGAAGGAAAACCCAACCTTTCATTCAACAGGAATACATTTTACTGAAGCCCCAAATGCTTGACTAGTATTGTACTTTTAGAAATAATTCATTATTATTTGCATATATTTTTCCCTAAGATGGACAAGGGAAGAGGTGAGAAAGGAGCTCTGATTTCACATTTGCTGTTTTGACACTTGGAACAACTCAGTTTCTGTTACCAGAACACTATTTTTTCATGCCATGTTTGCTGTAAAACCTTCATACTACATCTTTGTGCACCTTATGAATTTCACTACGACTTCATATTAAAAGAAAAAAATCTCAGATTCCTTTAATAATAATACGAATAGTTCCAGCTTTCCACAGCTGCACAAGTTTGCTGTCCCTAGAGATTTGCCATGGTATAGCTCTTGCTTCCAATCAAAACAGTGACATAGTGGCTGTGATTTACAGCTTGCAGGGGCCTGATTAGGGAATAGCACACTAGTGAGAAAATATTAAACAGGATTTTTAATGTGCAGGGCTTTCTATCTTGACCAGCAAAAACCAACCAAATAAATAAATAAAAATACCCCCAAACCAATTTCCTGCCCAAAAGCTAAGGGAAATGGGATTTATTTAAGATTTTTCTTCCTCTGTTGTTGAAGTTTCAACCAGCAATATTCACTCATAACTGAGACTGGCTCTTTAAACAATTTAATCTTTACCATTTTAAATAAAAAATATCTGTACTGTTACTGTAAGAGTACTACAAAACTTGCATGGTAACAAGGAACAATAATTATAAGGTTTAGCATCAGTCTAAAAATGGCTCTCAGGTAAAACTGGCAGAGTTTTCCTTACAGAATTACCAGGAATAAACACTAGAAGAAACATTTAAAAGAAGATAATTTATTTTAAAAACAATGATTTAATATGCAAAAGGAACATCTATATTTCCGTGCTCAAGGAAAAAGTCTTGGTAGACTACACACTTGTATTAGCATCAAGAATAATAGCTATTCTGTGATGCCTTCTTGTTCACACTGGCTTTGCTGGAGCAGAGTAACATTGGGAGCTACGTGCAAAAAATCCAGAACTTTTATGTCCTGAGAAAACAAGGCTCAAACCAGTCTGAAAGACAATGTAAAATTACACACAGCAGGCTGGCAATGGTTTGAAATTTAATTAGTTGCCAAGCTGTAGTTTTTTGCACTGAGTTTTTGCTGAAGTCTAGCAACTTCATTTTGAGAAAGTTTAAACTACTGCAGAAGATTTGAGAAGCGAGAAAGTGACCTCAGTTTTCTTCAATAAAATATTAAGTCAGAGGAGTTTAAAGAGCATGCATTCTAACTGCTGATTTCTATCACTTTATGATATACTTTTGACTGGGAGAGCAGAAAATGACAACAGCAGTTTAAGGGTCTGCATTTCTGCAAATGCCTGACTTTGCTTTCATGGTGATTTTTGAGTTTCTGCTTAAAATGCTGGGAGCTATGAAAAGAAGAAAACCACAGTGATGCTGTAGGGATTCACCACTTGTCAGAGATCTCAAGCCACAAATACAAACGGTACATGAAAATTTTATGATCTGCAGGGTCTATGAGAGAAATATTTGCAAATGTTGCTTTTCCTTATTCTGCAAGGACAGATCTGGTAAAGGATAACACCAAAAAAGCGGTGCTCAAACATAGCTGCAATGCTAATTCTAAATATACGGCTTAAAACTGTTATTATCCCATACGTTACATATTAAGTATAAAGCCTGAGGCTATTTGTCTGTCTACATATAATCTGATAGTCTATTTTTCCTCCTAAGAAAATAGCTTGTGAACAGTCAGATTTTCCACCTACTGTTGTTCTCTGATAGCAGAATCCAGGTCTGCAGAATTGTTTCATTTTCTGCAATTTGCAATCTTCAGTGAAGAAGCTCTTTACTTCCAACACAGTTATACAGTGAAAACACATCTGCATTTATGGAGTTAATAGTCTTATTAATTTTACTCTGCCTTTTTTTTTTTTTTAATAGAAACCTAATGAAAACCATGTTTATGTGCTCAAAGGCACAGAGGAAATTCATTACTCTGAGGAATAACACACTCCACAAGTGAAATGAAAGTAATCTTATTTATGACAGGAAGAGGCCTTCACTAGACTCAACTCCACCACACTTGGACTGATACTGGCTGCATGAAAGAAGCTGCAAATTCAGGAACCGGTTTCAAATGTAAGCCTCTTCTCAGCAATAAACACATTTGCAATTTTGTCTCACAAACATTCAAGTCTGCTGAAGAGGAAGTAACCAGCTATTTTATTTACTATAAACATATTACAAAACGAATGCAACAATTACATGAAAAGCAGTGATACAGCCTTTCTTCTACTTAGACATGAGCCTCCCCCTGCTCTCGGTCAGCATCCACCACAGCACACACCTACGCCTGCTCACTGATCAGATCTGGTATGTTGCATTGGGTTTAACAGCGTTGTTGCGGTAACTGAAATACCCCAGTTTACATGCAGTTGACTGGGGGGAGAATAAAGACTTGTAAATACACCCACTGGAGAGTCCTTGGGGCTGAGGAGTGGGGAGGCGGAGGCACGGGACATGCTGGGAAGAACAGGCGCTGGAGGGCCGGGACCTCAGCTTGCTAAAGGGCTCAATGCCCAGAGGTATATGCAGTACCCTGGATAGCCAGGTAATTCCCTAAGCAGAAAAGAGAAATCAGAGACAACAAAAGACGATTTACTGTCCTATCCACCCAGCCCTGTGCATGTATAAGCCTCAGTATCTGGCATTTGTGTGCATGCATGCACATCTGAATTTGAAAGAAAAAGAAAAACCTTCTTGCAGAGAGGGAAGATGATGAGAAAGTGCTTGACAAGTAATTGCTACATCTATTTCTGTGTGAGACTGCATCTTTTTCTTGAACAAAATTAAATCAAAAAGGAAGACGTTTCTTAGCGCTGTGAGCTAAACCCTACATTCATCTCATTTCTACAGACTTCAAAAGAGAGCTTTCATTAATGGAAAGTTGCAGTGTACAGCAAACTGGTTGGGTCCATATGCGTTTGCAATTTCTGTATCTAAACCCACATGTTTTACATTCCTTGAGTTTCTTCCCTGCGTTGTCTTGAGTTAAGAATGGGAAGGAAGGGGAAGCAGCAGCCGTGCCAAGGCTTCCATCCAGCAGTAAGCCGTTTTGCCCACAAGAAGGCACTGTATATTAACAAATAGGAGCATATTGATGCTCCTGGAGAGAATTGCCAGTTTTTCGTTCTTGCTGGCTTTTGCCGAAGGCCCAGTACAAGATGTGTGGGTTTCTCCAGCACCTTGAAGGACAGCTGCTTTCGTGTGCCTGCAGATGTTTGGCCAGTTGCAGTGTGGATACTTGACCGGTGAGTGAGATAAGCTTTTCAGCCTTGCACAAGGAATTAACTGATATTCTTGTACTTTTTCCTCCAGCAGGCAACTTTTAACACTAAAACAAGCTTGACGAACTTAAAGATTCAGTTAAAGAAAAACATATTCAGCTCTTTCTTTGCTATATTCCTTTTGCAACTACAGTATGTTTGCATTTGCATAGAACTTCACTTTTCCCTCACATGATCTAAATGCCCCTCCCGCTTCATCCCACAACAAAACAATTAATCCTTTGTTTGCAACATGAGGTGGTTGTCATGGAAATTTATAAGATTTCACAAATTTAGAAGTATGAAGATTTTTGGAACACATATGAAGAAAATAGGGTGACACAGACTAAGCATGTCTTTTAGAAATAGCTTGGTACATACCGAGTGCATCAGAAAGAAGGTATTTTGGAAGATTATAAAACTTTAAAAGCAGGTAAAAAACCTGAAGCCTTGAACATTCCTCCCTACAGCCAGGTCATTCCTTAAATCTTAATATTCCTCCCAAAAGGCAGAACGCTCTTTAAATCATACACAGCCTTTCGTTTGCACAGAAGATTGCTCAATCTTTTTGTCTATATTTGAACTTGTCAGCTAGGAGAGCAGAATTGAGACTCCTCTTCCCTTGACAAATGACCTGTTTGCTGACACAGATGAGCAAGGGAGTGGACAGGGAGTGGACACTCTCAACAGTGCTTTTCTACAGCCATATTTTATTCACCCCCTAAACATGAATGCGGAAAAGCAGGAGCAGCTGCACTGAAGAAATGAATGATGCTGTTCTCCGTGATGTCTATATACCTCAAATTGTTGGAAAGAGCCTGGTACGGGCCAAAATTCTCCTTGATGACACAGCTAAAGGACAGCACAGCACCATGGTACAAGTGGGGTCACTACAGACTTGCAAGATCTACTTTTGGGCAGCATAGACACCAAAGCCTACATAATTCTAGATAAAACACTGTCTGAGCCTCATGAACAAGATGATAGATAACGCCAGACACCCATTTGCGCTGGGGGAGCTGCCAGACTGGTTCCATACGGCTGAAAGATGTACAGAGAGATCTCTCAACATTATCAGAATTGAATTAAGTTGAACTGGCAATAGCAGCAGAGATAGTATATGGAACCACTTGCTTTGTAGCTGCTGCCTCCTTTCCCAAATTAAATTAGCCTCCCCCCTTCACCAGCAGAAAGCTGCCTGCCCACAGCTCACACATACCACCTGCCCTTGGCTTTCGGGCAAAGAGGGACCCAATTTTCACCCTTCCACATTTCTTGCACCCACCTGAGCAGGCTTGTGTCACAAAGCACAAGCAATGCCAGTGCTCTCTGCTCGGAAAAGGTACAGAGGTACAGTTTATAGTGAGGATATTCACACCCTTTCAAGGGGTTTTCAAAATGGTGTTTGCCAACATTTTCAACACCTAAGCTCTCCCTCTTGCAAGCACGGCACGTGGATGTTAAGCATCTCAAAACATTAAAAATGAAGAAAAGATCAGGTGGAAATGTCAACCTTGGGTTCCACTAGATCCCATAGCAATCCATAATCTGCCCAATGTACAGAGGCAACCATAGGGTAAAAGTCCCCCCACAACACAAGAAGCCAGTCTCAGTGATAACCACCAGCTGACCCTTTTCTCTTAAGAAAGAGAAGTCTAGATTTATTAAAAATATTCCTCAGCTATTCTAGAACACATCAAATGAAATATATTTTTTGCATTATTACTTCAGGTGCTATTAGAAAGTTTGTGGAGCACAGGTACCCGAAAGCCAATATCCTCCTGAAGCATTTGCAGTTCAAGCACTTCAGGACAAACACTTTCAAGAACTGGCTCAGCAAACAAGTTCAATTTTACCACTTGGGCACCCACCTCGCATCTGGACTCAACGCTGGGGCTGGGTCACAGCTTGTAAATCCATGTAGCTTTAATTCACTAAGCTACTACCTGTAGGCAGAAGGAGTATCATTTATGGTATTATGAGCTTTGATGAGTTTCTGCGTTAGCTCATCAAAACTAACTGCCAGAGCACCTGGATTCTGCCATAACATGGATGCTAAATAAACCCACCACATTTTAAGCCAACAATGAGACACCTAGAGAGAATGAACTGTGTGAATATTAAACTGGATTTAAGTATGCCAAGCTATAATAATGTAGTAACACAATATGATGTAGTATAATAATGTAGGAACATCAGGTATGATGAAGAAAGTCTGAAACTACACAAGGGGAAATGTGAGGCTGGATTCTTTCACTCAGCAAGGTTATGCTTTTATCCAGTAAGGTTATCCTACGGCAAGTGATCAGAAAAAAAATGCCCTAAATCAGTAAAAGTACCTCAGCTGAGGAGCTTAACTTCACCCTGCGTTTGCTGCCCAGAATCCTTGGCGTGAAGAGAGAGACAATCCAAGCAGCAGAATTTCAGAAAGGTGATTGCTGTGAAAGAACCTTTTCTCAAGCTTAGCCAGTTGCACTGAAATAAAAATGTACAGAGCAGGTTCCCTGAAGTACTCCCTTGCAGGAGCCCAGCTGACTACAACTTGCAATTGCTTTTGGGTTCATGGGTTTCCTTCTTTGTACCTTTCCCAAAAGCATAGCCCTGAGTGTGATGCCAAGCACAAGTTACTGGCACCCTTTCAGATATCACTCAACCCTTCCATTAACCAAAAAACAGTCAATCTTATAGCTAACAATTTGCATCCTACTATTTTCTTTATGGTTAAATAGGCATTTCCTGAAAACAGATCTCTGCATTATCTGTACTGAAGATCATATGTAAACTCTTGAAGGATATTCAGGAAATATAACACAGCTCATACCAGTCTAACCTTACTCATTAATAAGTATGTAGAGCATATGTTCATACATAACTCTGGGATTGTACTTTTACAATCAAATTAACCTTTGGACTGCTGGTGTTCGGCCATAATTTACTGCATTTAGTTTTCAGTTGCATATACAATGCTGCTAATACTGCAGAAATACTATCTCGTAAAATTCATAAGGACTGATAACAAAGCTGATAATGGAGCAAAATGTTTTGCTTTTACTACAGAAATATAATTATCATTGGATACCCGTAATCAGTTGTATCTGCATCAGAAGAAAATGCTCTTATTTGCAGCCTTTGCTGAAACTAAGCCTAGACATATTTGAATGGGGGTGGAAGGGATGAAGCAGCAAAGGCAGGGGAGGAAGACAGAAATCAGTAACTTTCCCCAGACACTGATTTCATTTAAAAGGGTAGCAGCCTTTTTTCAGTAGCTGGGCCATGGCATCGTTCCTGCATTGTTCGCGTTAGTTCCACCCCGTTGCTAATTACTACTTGAATGCGACGTGCTGCGCAGAGGCTAAAGAGGTCAGTCTCCGAAGCCTCTCCTGACTGACACTGTCTTGCTGAGCAAGTGGGAGAGCTGCTCTTCCCACACCTCTGATGAAGGATGATGAAGTACGCTTGTCAGGCCAGGCAGGACCAACCAGCCTCCATCTGACCCACACCCATCATGACAGGACTCAACAAGAGCCTCTCCTAACCATACGTGAGCACTGACAGCATGTCTAATATAAGGAGACACCAGCAGTTGTTCCCAGCTTGCCTGTTTGCTTTGAGCAGTCATCTCTGTTTATGGTGCCTAGACCTTAAACCAACAAAGAAGATCTGTGCTGACCTCAGGTTTCCCCAAATCCACAGAGCAATATACACTGCGCAGGCATTCAATAGACCCAGCAGCTGAGTTAGGCAAACCTTACATGGCACTGTCTCCATCTTCTGGTGAGTTCTCATGATGTGTGAATAAGCAACTTCTCTCCACATGAAGTCCCATTCTCCTCTGTGACCAGTGAGTTTCAATTCCGACCTCAAAAACAACCCCATAATGCCTCTTTGTCAATGAAGAAATGATAGACGTAATGGAACAACAGCTTTCACAAATGCTGAGCTGGTCATCCTTCTACACATGCTGTGTCGGCTGACAGGGAAAAGAAAATCTTCCATTTTACAAAATAAACCTAATATTTGATTATAGTTAATTCTACATTCAAGAACATCCCACCAGAAGATGCACTTTACTGCAATTAACTTAGAAATTACCTTGCTGTAAACCCTGTGATAATTTTAAAACAAAACAATCCTTTATAACCAAGCTCAGCACTGAACTTCAAAATACCAGTGTAAGGAGAGGGAAACAAACCCAAAATTATTTCCCTTTCAAATCATGTCTTTTGCCTTCCTGACATATGTTGGGGAAATGCATAGGAATTTCTTCCCAAAGTAACGCATCACTGCATGAATATTACTTTAACTGCTTGCTATTACGTTAGGAACGTATGGCAAAGTGAGGTGTGTGGGAAAATATGACGTTCTCAGCACAAAACTGTGAGGGTGCATGTACAGTGACGTGTTCTAAGGAGGACAACTGTGCTCTGAAGCTCTCAGGAATGCAAGAGTCAGCTTCCAGTTCAATTTGTGCTCAGCACAGATGAATAATAAAAAAGCTGCATAGTTTGTTGCTCATTTCTTATGGAAAAACAATAAAAGAATGTTCATTGCATAATATTTTGCTCCTTCCGCAGAAGAAACCTCACACAATAGGGTTTGGTTCCTTTAAAACTGCAGTTTCTTTCCATTTATATAAATCATCACAATCTTGTATTGCTAAAAGAAAGACCTGATCGCCAAGAGACGCAATGGATAGCTTGCCCTCCTGCAAGGCACCTTGGCACAAGAGAGACCTATACAGGAACCAAGTGACACCCCCTGAACGGTGGTGCCAAGCCAGCAGATGGAACCCATTACAGAGTGGGACAATCCTGTCCAAACAACCGAATGTCAGGATTTCAGGGTACGAAATAAAGGCAGTTTACAGGACAGTGCTGGATAAACACATGGATCTTCATGTAAGTTTGGCTTTTTTGCTGTAAAAGAAGTCTTGCTGGCTATTGGAACCATTCCTATCATTTTTCTCTTTTGATATTAATGTGAAAGGAGATATTCCCTCGGTAACTTGGCTCTGGACTGTTCATGGTCTTGTGGGGAGAAAAAAAAAAAGTAGACTGAAAGTGTTTCATAATAAAAGAAGCAAAGAGACCATTTTTAACCCTAAAGCTAGCAAAAATCCCCTAACACTGCTCAGGAAACAGAAATCTTACCCCAGTAACTATAACTTAGATTTCAGCGAGACTAAAGATAAGTAATTCTGCTCTGAGGAAATTTTTGAAGGTAATCACTCTATGGCAAAGTCTCGCTTCAAACATTTAAGAAAGCTGAAAGATGGGAAATATGTAGATGACCACATACTGCCGGAAAGCAATTCAAAACGTACTGAAAGATAGTCTGGAATAGAAGACTTCTGTTAGGAAGTGGGAATGAATAGGGAAACAAGAAGAGCACCAGTCAGCTCAAAATGCAGCAGTCTGCCTCTGCATTACACAGTTCCAAGAGGCTGGTTTTCTTCTGCAGAGTTCTTTCTTGTGGTGGTCTCAAAGAGTTGCTGAGACATCACTTGATTAGCCCTAATGGGGAGAAGAGGGGGCCTGTGAAGGATGAGGAGGATGAGCAGCTGCCCACAGCTTTAAAAGCCATGGCAGAGGGGCCTTGCAGGAGAGACAGAGCCACCAGCACCTCCTCACCGGCAGGATGGAATTCAAACCCCTCGTTTCCACTCTTGGTATTCCCCAACACGAAATACTCAGACTACAAACTAACCCTGACTGCCACAACACCAACACTTGGAATGTGTTTTGCTCCTTGTTTACGCTATCTCAATTTCTGTACGGCACTTGTACTACAGCCTAGGAACATATTGCTATTTAGTAAGAGCAGATAGCACAGAATAAAAAACCACAGATAGAAATCTGCTGTTTTCAGGGTCTGCCAGACACAAGCAAATCCCAATGGCAATTTCCTCAAATCACTCACTGAGTCTGTTACGTTTTCTCCTCTTGCTTTTGATAAAGTTTGAATCAAATAGGAAGATTGCCTTCTCAAATGGCCACATATTGACCATGGGCAGTATGAGAGCAAGACTTGTGTTTTTCATCACACAACTGCAAAAGTGACAACCAGCGAAACCAAACCCCACAAATGTCAGCAACTGAACTGTATAGGCAGTACAAGCTCTGCAGGGCAACCACCAGCTTAAACACGTATGAATCTTTAAAGACTGCAAAAGAAAGCAACACAGAAGGAAAGGTGAGAGCCCAAATCCTTTCACTCTGGGTCACAAACAGACCTCTCCTCCCAAGGTGGATGACAATGGGACAACTCTTAGGCCCAAGCCTGAGTTCAGGCACTGCAAGAGGAGACGGATTAAAGTCATCACAGAAGAGTATCTTAAATGCCTTCTCCGTGGTGGACAATGCTTGCAGGCCTGAGAGGGATTGTGTGGCACAAGGGAGGCTGCCCAGGCATTGCTGCTGAAAATAGCCTGAAGTGTCTGGGCCTGCTGCCCCAGTGGCCAGAAAAGCCTGAGAAATTAGAAAAGGAAAATGATTCAGGGGCCCAGAACAGAGCCAAAAATGACATTTGTCCAGTTTCAGGTGGCTGCCAGATTCTCAAGTTTCTGGGTATAAGAAGCAATACAAACTCAGGAAAAACAAGGTTGGACTTTTATGAGCTAATGCCTGTGCACAAAACAAGTCTGAAGATCACACTTTGGGACACAGGGGTATTGGGGAACTGAATGTAAAACTGAAGATGAGAAACAGGCAAAGAAGGAAAATGGTATCAACAATTTCTGGATTTAATCACTGCAGAAGGGCTAAGTCTGGAGTAGCTAAGACGTGATGACTGCTTGGATTTTCCTTAGGGACAAACTTGGCTCTCACAGAAGTAAGGGGAAAAAAAGCCCTGCACGGGTGGGATGGGAGCAGAAGCAGGTCCCAACTATCATATTCCACCAGCAATTTATGGTGCTTGTCATGGATGTACAACAGTTTCCACTTTTCAGATGCCGCTGTTTCGTTTTTCACAAGGGAACTTTTATGTATGTTCATGTCCAATCAGCTTAAAGAATTCACTTTATAATGCTCTGATTTCCAAAAATCTTGAGTTTAATTTTAAGATCTACACTATATATATACATACTTGGAGTTTGGTGAGACTGAGAATGACAGTAAGTAACCAACTACTGGCCTTTGTCTATTGTAGACTGAAGGTGATAAGGACAGACAAAGGCAGTCAAAAACTCAGCATGGCTGCTGCCTTTGGTGGCTCTGCAGTCATGCTGTTTTACTTTGCATGTTTGTAACAAGCCGGGAGTTATATTCCCTGGTGGAGATGGTGCTCCAACCATAGACCAAAATTAAATTAAAGCAAGAAGCACTGTTTGTTTGTGTCTGGGTCAAGAACTGTTGCAATCAGACCTCACATTTCATGACCATGATCAGAACCAGATCAGTTTACACAGGGGATGTCAAATACACCCAGTAAAATAGTTCGGGGTTTTGTTTCTTTTTCTCCCCCACCCTCCACCCCTCAACCGAAAATATTTTATTTGAATGCACTGAACAGTTCTTGCAGAGTTTTCATGGGATTTTCTAGAAATTCAATCTCTTTTGTATAATAAACCTGCAGGCTAAATCTGAAATACCCTCCTCCTTTCTGAAAGCCTTGTGCGTGAGCTACAATCAACAAAATCTACTCCGTTCATGCAGATTTTCTCCAAATACTAAAAAAGTATCTGAAATCTAAAAGCAACAAAAGAAAAAGATAATGAAATAACCAGGAAAGCTGTTAGTGTATCCTACATGCTTTTTGCCTTTGATGACCATATCTGCCTCATAAACGGTTGCCTTGGGATGAAAAGAAATGGCAGGAGCTTCTGAGTGCTCAATTCTTTCTGCAAATTTGGACACACAGCTGTAATATTTCCTTTACAAATTACAAAAAGACACTGCGATGACTTTCCTTCCAGCCCCAACGTTTTACTAAAGCTCCACACTTCACATTTGAGATCTCATCTGATTTCTTAATAGACATTTTACAAACTTGGCAAAAGAGAATACATCAGAAGTAGAATCAAATCAGAGTTATACTTAAGGTTATAAATATATGTAGGCTATGCTACATGGTTATACTTAAAAGAAATCCAGACACACCAGGTAATACTTGGACAGTAAAGCATAAAAAACAACTGTAACTCGGTCCTACTCTTCTTCTGTCCTACATTTTTGATTGCACTTCAAGCACTTGCTATCCCAGGTAAATTGAAAACTATTTTTAAGGACTTTTTCCCCCATTCCCATTTCATGCCATTAACAAACAGATTTAAGACTGCTTCTGATTAAGTGTTCTGATTACCTTCAAGGGTGGGCATAACTCTGAATTTAAGATTTACTATAGTTCATGATCTTTGATTTGAGGATAACTGTATGATCCCCGAAATTTTATTATCCTTATGTCTTTAATTTTTTAATATTCTGTAAACACTTCTAATTTTACACATAATTAGAAATACCATACACAGTATTTCCATGGCTTGAAGATATGCAGTAACTGCCTTATACATATATTTTTATGTGCATATTCACTTCTGTATCAAAGAAGATGGTGTGCATCCCCCGACTAAGCAAGAAATTATGTCACCTGGAAGTTGATTCCAGTAGCTGTGCAAGATTGCCATTTACTGAGAGGGAAGACAGAGACTGTCCCCTTCACACAATGTCTTGGGGCTTTAGGAGTCTATGACTGCCTGAGTTCCTCCAGAGATGGTGCCTTAATGAGCAGTGAAGCAAAAGCCAACAATGCTATGGGGAGCTTTTCAAGCACTGATGGGTAAGCTGGTATGCAACACATCAGAGCAACGGCAATCAAGCTGCTTAGTTAGTGAAAGACGACTCTTGATGTGAATTATTCCAAATTATTCCTGATTTTCCCCAAAACAGGCTTTCTACAAGATTTGGGTTACTTTTAGCAACAAGAAACTGAAATGTGCACTTCAATTTATAAGGTAATTGCAGAATTTGACCAGTATTATAAGAGAAGTAGATCAAATGAGTGGAATTATGGATGGGGCACAACTTGCAAAATAAAGAGGCTAACCTTAAACATAACACAGAACTTGACTTACTTCCATAGTTATTCATTCAATGCATTTTTTCTCTTAAGGACATCAGTACTTTGCTTAGTTTGAGAGCTCTGAAGGTCAGAGAGGTATAAGACTGAGACTTGCAGCAGATCATGGAGTGCTTAATTTAGCATTACCAACCTGCACAGTTCTGCATTTAAAGAAATAATTTTTTTCTCCAAAAGTCCTCTAAATGTCTCCGAGGTCTCATGTCTGAAATATCTGGTTAATCTAGCTGATTAAAAACTGACTGGTTAATCTATCATGAGAAATAGCTAACGAACAGCTTCAGAAGTAAGGCAAATCTCATCTTAAACATTTTGAAATCCACACCAAAAGATCTTTATTCACAGAATAGAAGCTCCATGGACCAATTTCACCATACAAGAGCTTCAGTCAAAATTCAGGTGAAGGCAATTATGGTAAATAGGTAACGGGCGCACTGTTGATAAATATCCGGGTAGTTACATCTGCACTGCTTAAGCCTGTGTCAGGAGTCTTTGCTAATAATTGTTTACATCTTCAGTTCATTGGATTTTGTAATTTCTTTTAGGATTTCAGTCTTCATGAACTACTATAATCTACTTCTATAGTCTAGTGGCTACCAAAGTTTTCTCTATAAATGCTTTCCCAACTTGCTGCAGTCAGTCAAGGCTGATGATTAGCAGTGTATCATACAGGCTTGGAATAAAGAATGAAATTTTGGTTCCCAAGAATTTGCCATCAGCTTCAGTGGATTCAGGATTTCAGTTACTGTTTCCAGGCCTTCCAGAAGAACAAACCAAACCATGCCAAACTCCACAACACGCAATATCATTGTTCTAAACCTTGGAAGGATATAAATTATAGCCTAGTAAATATCACATCTTTTCTGAGGTTACTTAACTGCCTTTCATTAAAAGAAAACAATAAATATGGGCTAACCTATTATGACAAATAATAATAATTTTTCATTTTTGAAGGAATAAAGATAATAAGACTTGCTAAGCAAGTCCAGAACTTTTTCTAGTGTCTCACAAGACGTTCAACATGTGTTCTTAAAGAAACACATGTACACCAGCTGCACAGAAACAAAAATAAACTTCAGAGCACCAAGGACCCATTTCAAGGTATCCTTTAGGTCAATCCTCGGGAAATGAAGAGTCTATGTCTGTACGACTTAGTCAACTAAAATCTCCATGATTTCAGCTGATAAGTAACATATCCTGAAAAGTCTTCAATGTAAAGAAACTTGAGCACCTGAGTTAAGGGCAGCAGGGTAGTGTGTAGCTGGCTGGGCATTTTTACTTGGATAAAGTGAAATGGTGTCTGAAACACTCCCCACTCCTAGAATAAAGACAGGAGAGTTGATATTTCGTTGCCACACATAATTCTCTCTTCCTACTCACCAAAATTATACTTGGCACAGCCTCAGTGATGAAGCTGGGTAAGCTTCTTGATCCCCACTACCACTGCTATCCATGCCTGTTTGGCCACTCATCGTACAGTTTCACGGTATGATCAAAATTACACACTTCTTTTTCAATAAAGCCCACTACATGCAGCAGCAGCAGCTCTTAAGCTTACTTTCTAGCATTTAAACACAACTTTCTAAGTTATTGCTCTACAAGTAATATACAAGCAGGTCAATGAAACTCAGCATTCCCAGTTCAGGTAAATGGATTAACTTTTCAGCATTCATCCAGCACAGCACTGGAAGAAAGATTACAGCAGCTTTGTTCAGCCAACAGCGCTGCCAATTCACTGCTGAATATAAAATCACTTCAAGCTGGGGCTGCAAAATGAAGGGAAGGCCTGCCAGTCACAGGAAATCTAGGAAAGAGGGAAATGCGTTTTTTACCGTTGAGGAGTAAGGCTGAGCCAGCACAATGCTGAACTGCTTTGAGATTGGGGGCTGAGTCATGGGACAGGTCTGAGGTGTGCTAGGGATGGGGACAGGGACAGGCATCACCACAGCCCTCAGGGAATCCACAGATGGATGGGTTTCTACTGTTTACAATTACTGAACTCAGGTGAAGTTAAGTTTTAGTGAAGGACAAGCCTTAAGATATGTGTGAGCAGGACTAGACTATTTTCGAACAGATTTGTTTTAAACCCCTGAGACTGGCAGCCTTGGAGATTCTGTAGCTCCTACTGTAGCTTTAGCAAAATTCTTCTCACCCTGTCAACTGAAAGGTCTGCTTTGTTTTCTTCCAAGAGGGTGTGAAATGTCATTAGTTTTATGATCTTTGCAGGACAGAAAAAGATGACAAGTGGATTTGCAAAAGTACCTTCTTATATTTTCATAAAGGTTTTGCTTGCAACCTGGCTTTTCTTTTTTTTCTTTTTCCTTTTAAACTATATTTAAACATTTGTTTCCCATACGCTAGAAAGTTTTTTTCATAGCCTATATTCCACAACAATATATATTCCATATATTGCTATGGAAGCCAAAAATATGAGTTATATATACTCAAATGCTCTGTAGTTCAAAGATTTAAGATTTACTGTTCAAGGTATAACAAAAAGTAGAAAAAAAAATTCTTAGAACCCACAGGACACAATCAAACAAATGATAATTAAAAGGTTTAACTATTCTATTGCTATACTACTCTTTAGAAAGTCTTTGTGATTAAATATTATCAGTAGTAACAGACATGAATTGCTGCTTAAGCAATTACAAAAATACAAACTACAGAGAAGTATTTCCTCTAGCAACTGATTTTTAGAAACAATCCTTTAAATATATATATAAAATTATATATATAAAAGTTATATATATATATAAAAAAATTATACATATATAATTCCCCCTGAGCACACAATGATATTTTATCCATTTCGTATGTCTGTACTGCACCATTCCTGCTGATGGAGGATGTCTTAAGGCCTTCTAGCATTATGACAAACTAGCCTAATATCCAGGCTTTTGCCAAAACAGGCTGCACCTGTTAATCAAGAATAAAAGTCTAGCTGACTGACGGATAATCTATGAACAACCAGAACAGAAATAGGGCAGTGATGAGACAATTTTGGCTGATATGGGATCTGGAAGAAGGTGCGTTGCAGCAAGCGCTAAACAGGTACTAGAGGAGAAACAGGCAATGTGGGTAAGAGATGCTGGGAGATGTCATCAGCTAAAGCCAAGAATACATAATCAAAGAACCCATGTGAATGGCCAGGAGTTCAGAGTAAACCACATGTAAATGTATCAATTTCATGCACGTCTCCAAGGGCTGTTTAATGTTTTTTTCCCTGCATTTCTGCAATGCTCTACAAATAAATCACCCTGCATTTAGGAAATGTGTCTGGTCTCCCCACTTCCCTAACTCCAAAACATTTCTACTGCCAGTGCTACCAGATGATCAAGAAAAGCACCATCTGTCTCTTCCAAAATTCGTCTTATTCATTTACCACTTCCACCTTACAGTTTGCATATGCTGCTTGTCACATATTTGCTTCTTTGCCCCCAACTTCTCTTCAAAGCACAGATAAAGAGGAAAAAAGGCCACCATAATGAAGCACTACATGGTAACCATGATGTGAGTTTTTTCAGGTTAGCGTACAGTGATTAAAGTTTCTTTTTTTTCCAACCTGCACGCCATCACAGCTTCAGATATTCATGTAAATACTTCCCCTCGTACTGGGGGTTTCTGTTAATTCATTTCAGAATTTTCAGAATGGGAACAAGCACTTTTGCTGAACTCAGAAGAACATTTCCAGAATTCTCATGCAACACTGACTCTCGGCTGCAGTTTCTTCTGCTGCTCAGATGTTTGAAACTTCTACAGATGCAACTGCCATTCTTTCTAAAATTGGGTAGATACCAGAATACACCCTTTCTGTGGTCACAAAATTGCTGCTGTGTCTGGATGACACAAAGAAGAAATAAGCCTACAGCTCCTTCTCATCTCTGGAAGCTGTGTGCCAGACCAATTAGAAAAACTTCCCTGTTGATTTTCACTTTGTGGTAAAGGAAAGAAGTGGTTGTCCCAGGCAGTAAGTGCCCAGTGCATACAGGCAAAGTCACAGTGGGGAATGGTTATTTTCTCTTAGTTCAGAAAAGTTGCTCACTATGCAGGGACAAAGTTTGAACAAAACCAGAAAAAATTTCTGTATGGGTGGAGAAGGAGTATTTTCATTTTTGTATCTTTTTGTATTTTTGCATCAATAGAGCTCCATGTACCCAAAACTTGATACCAAAGCATCCACAGAGTGCACACCTCCAAACAGTTAGCAATTTCGGGAGCACAAGGTGCAAAAGCACAGACATGACAAAACCCATAATGTTACACAAAAGCAGAGTGACAGATTTAATAGATCTTTGATTTGTCAAAACAAGAAGAAGACTGAAGTGAACATCCAGGATCGCTGTTGAGCAAGCTGGCATTGAGGTGGAGATGTCCATCCCGGCAGGGTAAGCTCTTGAGGGGAATAGGCACACAGACACCATGCTCCCCACCTGTAATCTCTGCACCCCTACTGCTGTCTCCAGGACTCCTCTGAGCTCAGCTATGTGGTTGCTCAGGGAAGGTCAATCCTACACTAACTCCAGATCCCAGGTGATCTTGTGACCATACTTCCATTGTTTTCTAGAAAAATAACCTGGGGCAACTTGAGCCTGTCTGTAACATGCTACCTACATGCAAGTTGTCCTTCATGCTCATGTGGATGTTTGCCACCTTAGTCTTATGTATGGTGTAATCATACGCAAGGTGTAATGATTTCTAGAACTGGCAATACAAAAGTGAAAGAGAGAGCATCCCAGGATCAATCAGTCACCACTCATCACCCATTTATCAGCATTGTTAAAAATAACGCTATTACCTATCTCCCCTGCAAACAAGGCAATGTAGCATTATCTTTTAATGAAAAAAGCCCCTATAAATCAAACAGCTTATTTTCCATAATCTTTCATCTTGATGGTGAAAAGTCTACACAAAGAAAGCTTATCTAAAATACAGCATTCAAAATGTTTTATTAGACTGCATCCTCTATACTCCATGCTTAGCATTTTTACATAGACTACTGCAAAAGACTTCTTTATAGAACTACTGCTACTGGCTCCGTGCTACTAGCAAGTTGTTGATTACCTGTGGTTATGAGTACGCTTTCCTGTAAAGCACAGATCTGCCAATACTCCCAGATCCACAAGTCTGCATTCCTGGCAAACATATGTAATTCTTTTTCATTGCAGGCTGACTCGCTGCAATAGATGTCAAGCCCTGGTAGGAAGGTGCACAGGCACCTTGTCTGCCCAATGTCAGCAACACAGTATCACTGCAAGGCATTGCAGGCTATGATGCAAAGGACTTGGCCAGGTACACCTGACTCTTGCTGAGGCTGGCTCATTCACCAAGCAGGTTAAGCAGCTGAATTTGTGAAAAGGGTTTGCACAAGCTAAAGCTCTGCCCTGGTACTTTCCCCCCTTGTCTCAGAAACTTGTGACACTTCATCCAGACATGGGCAGCCTTTAACAGCAGCAGCTAGGATGCTAGGCAGCTGTACTGCAATCAAACATGCATTTAAAATTGCACTAATAATACAATGTAAACTTGCCCTTAGAAATTTTGTACTAGTGTTTTCTACAGATCACATGAAATATAAACATTTTTTTAAAAGTTTAAATAGCCAATTTTTTGTTTAGCTAAGTCACCTTTAGCTCCTGTACTAGAGCCAGTAAAGTCCTGAATGTACAGCTGATCATTTGGTTTTTATACAGGTGGTAGAAAAAGTCATTAGAGGCTTCTTGAGATTTCATTTTTATGAACATCAGGGAACTTACTGAACTTGTAGAAGGCGTTAACATCAGCAAAAATCTTGAAATGACCAAGTTCACTTGTTTCAGGAAGAGAAGAGGAAGAACAGGAACACAGAAAGGCATGTTGTATACAAGACTACACCCAAATCAAAACTACAAGATAAAAAGACCTTAGGAAAGTCACTGTTTCCTCAAAGACATAAAAGAAGACACATGCATAAATTTCCCCTACAAGGCAGAAAACGTAGAAGAACAGGAGATCCAGTTGGCTAGATCAGGTC
The DNA here is from genome assembly GCA_026283785.1 of Coracopsis vasa. Lineage (NCBI taxonomy): Eukaryota > Metazoa > Chordata > Aves > Psittaciformes > Psittacidae > Coracopsis > Coracopsis vasa. Next base: position 53,423 of record JANHGB010016547.1, read on the forward strand.
TTCACTAACTTCAGAAACCAGAAGTCATGGGAAGTGCAACTCAGCTCAGACCACTACAGATGAAATACAGGCACAAAGGGACAAAATCAAACTCTAAAAAGGTGATTCTGATGTCCCCTGAAAGAGATGGCAAGAGAACACTTGAGGGAGGAAAAAGGGAAAGAAGAAAGGAAGGAATTGCAGGGAGATGATGACTAAAATTAAAGATACCACTATTAAACGCAAGGTAAATCTATCCACAATTATTACTGGGAAGGTTAATGGGTTTGATGCCTTTTTGCTGCAGCCTTTGCTAGGAAAGATAACATGATCAGATAGTTAAAATGATCACAGATAGGCTAGAGGAAAACCAGACTAGATAAGCTGAGATGTTTTCGTGTCAGCTGGGCCAGATGAATTGTACCTGAGAGAATTTAAAGAAGCCAGTGAACTAATCTCAGACCCATTACAGGCTTTCTTTGAGAAGGCACAGGCAGTGGTTGAAGTTTAAAAAACCTAAAAGGAGGCAAGTATAGTGTCTGTTTTTAGGAAGGGGAGCACAGGAACAGACCAGACATACAAACAGTGCCATACTACTGCAGGAGAAACAAGCCCCATGCTGGAAATTACAGACAGAAGTATCACGTGGGAGACACAAGAAATAATCCAGTCCTCTGCTCTGCAGCGATGACTCTGTTGCAGTATTGCTCCTGTTGTGACCACTGCACTACAGAAAACATGGAAAACTTGGACAGAACCTGAAGCAAAGGGCCTGAAATCATTGCAGGGCAAGCAAAACCAGGAAAAAGAGCCATTGGTTTGTTTAGCCTGGGGTAGAGAAGACAGGAAAGAACAGGGGAACATTTTTCAAGTACTCTTCTTAGTCACCCTTTACCTAACAGATATTTTTCTATGCTCACTGAGGCTTGGGATAAGTTGTAGAAAGACTGAAGGTACTGGATGTTAGGAGAAACTTTTGTGGTGAGGGAAGTTAAGCATTTGATTTTCTAGGGGAGCTTTGGAAGTTTTAAAGGAGTTAAATGGGCAGTTTTTAAGAACTGGGCAGAGAAACATCTGGTAGGAAGGACTTAGGTAGAATTGATCCTGTGAAAGGTTTGTGGATGCACTGGGTGATGTTTCAGAGTACTGTCAGACTCCTTCTCCTATCATGCACAAGACGTGAACTTGGGACCACGACTCTCACTCCTTTTGGACACATGCATACATACAAATGCCCTACCCAATAAACTCTCTAACAAAACACAGCTCTTTTCCATGCCTCTTTAAATTCGGTTTATAGACCTTAACTATGTCAGACAGAGGAGAACAAGGAACTTGGGCCATTCTTTCATGTTGTCGGTGTGAAAGGACATCAGATTGCAGCTAGGTTTTCTTCCAACAATGACCAACCTGCCCTAAATGGAACAGGAACATGATATGCCAGACACAGTGACGTCTAATAGTTCCAGATGTGCTCTCAATGAACTTGGCAGTAAAAATCTGTTAAAAATTTGTCAGTGATGTAATCTAGCTAGGGGATTTGTTGTAACAAGGAATAACTTTTACAGAATGTTCTTGATCCAACCTGACACGTTGATAAGCATGGAGCACAGCAGTAACGCTTGTCTTGCCTGTTTCAAGTTTGTCTGCCCACAATGAGGACCCAGTTAAGCTTGGAAAAAAACATTTAAAGACCTCAGTTAAATTATTTCTTCATATGTTAAGAGAATGGGATAGGAGATATGATCATATAAGATAGTTCTGTAATGGAAGAAAAAATCATTGCCCAAGAAATTAGATGGGGAGTCAGAAAATTCTGTTTCTAACCCTGGTTTTCATGGCCATTCCCTTTGTTATCCTGAACGTGTCACAGTCTCTGTCTTCACATCCACATGTATATGATGGGGATGAAAGCATCCATCAATCTTTGTACAGAAGTTTGAGATGCAAGGTTGGAAAATAGAGTCAAAGTCCTGCATCTAGAAATCATGAATGCTTTCATTCAAAAGTATTACTGACTATCTGAATAGAGCCAGCATCTTCAGCAAAAGCATGAAGGAGAGAATGAGATTTTCCTCCCTATACTGGCATCATGGAAAGGGCTAATTCAGCACAAAGAAATCTGACAACTCACCTTGTCAAGGAGGACTTGATGGTACAAAACTGTGGCAGACCATAAGACAGGCCTCCAAAGAACCTCTTCACAATTGTTGGTGTATAGAAAATGGTGTCAGAATAGAAATACTAAACAACTTTATGCCCCCTTTAGCAGCTTCTAGCAACTGCATGAAATTAGACATGCCCAAGCTTGTTTCTTTTATGCCAGAAGACTCACCCATCCCCAGAGCAGTCCACCAACCAGGAAGGCAAAAAGATGATGCAAAAGTCACTTAAAATTCAACCGAGTCATTCTTCGTCATGTATTAACTTTGTCTCAGCTTCTTAAGAGCTACAGTCCAAAACTGCATCCAGCGTATTTCCATTCTCCATTCAGGGAATTTTGTGATAAAGAAAAAAATTTTTTTCTTGTTGTATGAAGAGCTTTGGTCAGGTAAAGAAAAAAAAAACCCAAATCAGACAGTCACCGATTTTCATACATATATGTATGTAAGGTAAAAGCACAAAAATCATGGGCATGAAGGATGGAAAATTTCTACAAAGTAGCTACACTTTCTTTTCTGCCAATAAATATAACAACAGGGAGCAGGATGAACAAAAGATGCATGTCTGACATAGGTGGGATATCTGAAACCCTTCATCTCAAGTCAGAGGTAGCCATATCCTACTGCTAGAGAAACTCTTATGGTAGGGGGGAGTGTTTTGGTTTTCTCATTCGGAGGGGAAGTTGATTCTCAGGAGAATCCTCAATCTCACAAATTCATTAAAAAACAACAAAAATGGAGCCGTTAAACTGTGACAAGAAGGAGCTGAATGTGTTTTTTAGCTCATAGTAGATGGCAGTGTTCTCTAAGGATGGTGACCACGCACAGACCCACAGAGGTAACCAAAATTATAGGGTAAATTCTCAGCTGGATTAAAACAACAGAGATGCTCAATAGTTATATGAAGCTACGGCAGTTTATTCCTGTTAAGAATTTGCCAGTTGTTCCAGACTGACATATCTGTCCACTGGAGAGGTTAACAGTGTCAAGGCATTCAGATACTGTGATGACAGCTCCAAAGATAAATGGAAATTGCGGTTTTTACTTGAAAGCTCATCATCATTACTTAATACTTACACAGCATTGACAGCATGTACATTGGGACTTAACAAAAGCTGTCTAGAAGTCAAGCCCCAAGATCAGAAACTACCTATTGCTGTTATCATTGTAGTAGGTGAGCAAAGATGTAGCCTCTCTATTTTCAGTCTAATTACGCCTGTAAACATAGAGCATAGAGTAGAATAACTAGTTCGAATGGTAGGTTTTGTGTCCCAGCTTTCTATGTAATGAAGTGGAAACAATACAGAAATGGTTTTTGAAATCTAAGTATCCTGAAGGGGGAACAAACATTTCTGGTATCTGAAAATCTTGAAGTGGGACCAGGCTGGAAATTGGGAAAGTACCTAAGAGACAATAAAGTCTCCATGGACAACTGAACCCAGCTATTCGGATCACAGCTGCCAATCCTATTGTAAGCAAGACTTTTCAGGTGATACAAATTGCCAGACCCATTGCAGAGACATAAAACAAGATACTGAAGATCTTACAGAAAAAGCTAAAGCTAATAGGATTTTCAAACTACAAAGCACCTCTGAATTGCTCCTCTGAATTGCTCTGATCTGACTCAACTGACCTTGAAGGGCAGAGGCTCCAAAACTGCACAAGTGGGAGACAGAGAGGGATAGATTCCCAATTCACTCTGGACTAATTACAAAAGCACTCTTTCTTCCCCCCACTCTTTCTTTTAGGGATTTTCAGAACAAAATGCCTTTTTCATATTCTTGCCAAAGAAATAACAACATGCATGCCAAAGCCAATAATGAGCATGTACAAGCAAAACCACAGAAAATGTGCATCCTTTTTATGGGTGGGCCTGACTGAACAGGTGCTGCTCCCCATGTAGTTAATCAGGCACAGACAATAGCGCTGACATTCACTGTATCAGTAGATGTTAGTATTCCAGTGCTCAAAACTACACAGTGAGTTGCGTGTACCTCGTTTTCCATGTTTCAAACTACACAAGGTCTTCCAGGACGCTAAGTCTTTCTAGGGGAGAGGAATGGCTGCAACCTAACATCTGCCAACAAACAAGAAGGTGTTTTCTGCCATAATGATCAGTTGTTAACCTCATGCCCACATACCTTTTTCAGACTGAAATATCTGCATGCTTTAATTCGTTATTTGCATTAGCACAAAATATTTTGTGATAGGTGATATTAGTTTTAGTCTCAACCATTTTCAACATATACTTTAAAGGTGTGAGGAATGACTAACTTCATTTTGTAAGTTTCTGGTGCCTCGCATGTAGCATTTTAATACAGTTTGGATGTCCACCACTTGGAGCCTTTGGAGAGATTGGATTTTCACATAATGTGCAACCTTTACTAGCTGAAAACACAGAAGCTGTTGGCTCTTTTTTCCTTTCTACAGGTTACCAAAATGATACTTGTAATATCACATCATCGCTGCTGTGACTGCAAGAAAATGCACATTGGCATTTGGTGGGAAAGAGCTGCTTAGCTTTTAATAATGAGGATTTATATAAGCTCTATGAAGAGCTGTATTTTGGGACATGAATGAATTCATTTATTCCCACTTTTAGCAATTTAGAGGTGAGGAAGACAAGTGGGAGTAAAGATCTTTAATGCTAGCAAAATAAAGATGACGTAACAGGTACTGAATTAATGATCATTTGCAGTAGTTCTCAGCAAAGAGATACAAACGTGGGAACCTCAGGTGACTTAAGAAAGTAATGACACCCAGCTCTGGTAATATGGTGATACTTACATAAGTCTCAAATAACAGACTTGTACAGAATAAAGTTTTGAAGGGGCTCTCAATGCAGAGAAGGAGGAAGCTGTGAAACAAACAAGATGAGCTCATGGTCTGAGGGAGTGAGAGACAGCAAGAGAACTTTACGATGATACCACCGACACAAAAAATAGGCCATACAAGTCTAGGAAGCCATTTTCAACTTGATAAAATATGGAGAAAGGCATTCTTAATATTTTAGGTGAAATTACTTTTTTAACATCATAGTTTTAAAAGTTGCTATATTATGGTGACCTTCTCTTCAAGCTACAGTACTTACCCATTTCCTGTAAATAATCTGTGCTCCCACCTATTTCATCTAGTCTTGCTAATTATAAATCACAGAATATCCATCTCCATTACACTGCTATTGTCATTACAAGATCCACCACTAGCTCAGAAAATCTTTCACAGCTCAAATTGCTGGAGAACAGGATGGTTTACGAGGGAAGGACTGCTCTGAAAAGTGCAGGTCTTTCATTTCCTTGTACTGGCCAGGCACAGATTAAGCCACGCTTTGGTTCAGTATGCTCTTCTTATTTCCTTGGGGCTCTGAATTGTTTCCACTATAAAGAGAACAAAACCAAAAGAACAACCTTCCTTTCATCCCTGTTCAGCTTTGGCATTCCCAAAGCACAAGCACACAGTATTCCCTTTAACGACACGTGTTACAATAATAATTTTAAACTACAGAAAATTCTATAAATATGTAAAATCGCTGAGTTCAGATGTTCATAAAACCTGACTCACTAAATTCCTGAACAAGAACAACAGATGGTTTCCATTTGCTTCTGTGCTACTGTATTTATTTAGCTACCCTTCCTTGTAAGAGCAAAATTCAAAAGGATGAAGGGAATGCATGGTAAAACCAGGCAGCAAATCATGAGAACTGGATTTTTATCAGAAAATGTCTCCTTTACTTGAGTAGCTTTAATACCACCATTTCTTTATGAAAGAAAACCCCAAACGCATCAAAGTACTGAAAGTAACTGACCTTTTTGAAGTTCTTTAAGAACAAACACTATAATAATGGAGTAAAACCAACTCCTTAATAAAGCAAAAACAAGACTATGAGTTGGGTTTGACACATTATCTGTGTGTTTTTAGCTTACAGCAAGGTCAATATCAAGTGAAATGAAATGAAAAATCCTGGGTGGGGGTCGGGAATCGTGTAAAGGAATTTGGCCTAGCTATCTGCGGTTAAAGCAATTTAATTACTTAAGGGTGTTGTGTAGTCAGTCAGTCTCTAGAGCACGGAGTAGCAATCAATTGTTTCCCTTCATGGCATTTTTATCACCATTTTTGTATTTTGGTATAATACCAAAACACAATTATTGCACTACATTTTTCAAGTGATATATTAAGCATTTTTGACATGCTCAGAAAATCATGAACGTAAATAAGTTTGCTGTAGCCATAAATTTAAAGAAAAAGTCAGTGATTTTTGATTGTATGATGGAATTTTGATTATATAAAAAAGTTTGTTTCAATTGTATATTTTGATTAATTTAAAATATGCCCCACTTAAAGCTCTGGGATCATACGCCAAAAATTCGTGAAGGCTTCTTACATATACACTCTTCCTAACGTCTACGAAAAAAAGCCTTCCTTGCCTCCCTTCATCACCAACTCAGCCTCTCCTATCACACCCTCTCATCCATTTAGCTGTCTGCCATTGCCAAGGTCTGGAGAAAGCATGGGAAAGGAGATGCTTTCTGTGGAAGGTCATCCAGCATGTAATTGTTCCCGAGCGGTGTGCTCTGCTCTCAGGCTCCTTGCCTTCAGACATGGGGTGGTCGACTTGAACACCCTGCCCCACTTGAACTAATGAGACAGGCAGCCAATATTCCTATCAGCACAAGCCAACTGTTAAAAAATAGCAGCTTAAACATTAGCAAACTGCAGTCAGTAGAACCAGAAGCTGTAAAGCAATGATGCAATCACTGGGAGTACCTCTAATAAGGACACATTTTGCAAGCACTACAATTAGGGAATTATTTGAAGATGCATGAGAGCATGGTGTCCATCATCAGCCACCTGCTATCACAATGACTGTATCTTAAGTACTGTCTTCTTACAAGTCAAATCTGTTCTTTCTTTGATTCAGTTTTTTCTCAGGTGAAGCAACACCTGGCACAACTATTAGCATCAGAACACAGCCGGCATTGATAATGGAGACGCATGCCTGCTTTGGATGTGCTAAAATGAGAGGTGCTAGTTTGCTGAGTGTTTGCTGAGTTGTTGATGATGCTTTCACTTTACATCACAGTTATCTTATGTATCATGGGATGCATGGTACTTGACACTGAGTAAGACAGAAACATCACAAAATGTTAAACTCTCATTCCCCTGTAAGAAACATTTAAGATTAACTTCATGTGGATTTATGGGTTTATAAAGAGTTGAACTGCACAGAATTACCCAAAGCTTTACTTAGAATATCACACAAGTTTTACTTTTAGCTTAGAACAGCTACCGTCTCTAAATTGAGGTTATACAGGCAAAAGAGAAGTCTTTGGATTTGTTAAACCCATAACGGCAACATCAAATAGAATGAAAGGAGATGTTAGTATTTTTAAAACTCCTAAAATATCCAACGAGGATGAAAATTTGAGCTGAAACACGACCTTATAAATTAGTACATAAAGCATCATCACCTTCAAAAGGTATTCACCTTACTGAAGTTAATGGCAGATTAACGTTATAGCATTAGCTGTCAGAAACTGAAGGTGTTTTGAGTGAAAATTTATATCACTTCCATCTTCTTTTCATGGCATGGGAACATCTAAGGGCTAAACAATGAACTTCTGTGTTCATCCTTATGCAAGATACTATCATTGGCAAAGCCAGAGCGAAAAGAAAACTCCTCTTATAACCTCAATTTAACTTCAGACGGATGTGCATGGTACAAAGCCAGTGAAGTGATAAATAGTTTCTGGCAGCTCACCCTTCCTACCTTGAGTAGTGTTACAGTTTATCACTGGGGCTGGCCATTCAGAACAGGAAACAGGGGGAGCAGTGTCCTGTAGTCTCAGGCTATATACACAGATACTTCATAGAAAACCTTGGCAAATGGTCAGCAAGTACTAAAAAGCATAAAAAGTGGCTTTATTTTGTGAACAGATATATCTCTAAAGGATCCGCTAGGAAGCCCAGGAGAGGGGAAGCCTCCGCTGGGGTTAAAATAGCTGGTTTATTCACTTCTTCACAGAGCACAATAGTTTTACTGATTCATTTCACAAGTCATTTGCTAATTTTGCACCTTGGAAATGAGTATGGACACACATACAAATCAACATTTGCAGCAAAGGCGTGTGAAATGACTATTTCTCAAAGCAAATCCCAATGAAAACATTTTAATGATCTTATTACTATTTGTAACAGCTTCTTTGACAATATTGTAACTTAAGAGCCCAATTCTGCAATCATTACTGCCGCTAACTCACAGCAGCAAGCTACTTCAGTTGGCAATTTGCAAGAATACGAGTGAACTCTGGTTGAAGAAGAGGATCTTCAGTAATGTGTGAAGTCGTCACTCTTCCCAAAACGCAAAAAGAGGGATTAATAAAACCACTCTTTCTTCTTTCCAATGCAAGCCCCCAGCAAAATACCAACATCCAGAATATCGCCTAGCAAATGACTTGTCAGTATGGCTGATGACACTTTTCCCAGATCTCGAGCTATTCCTCTTTTACCACAGATTTTTCAATGGCGATGCAAGTCAGACAAGTTAGTAAGAAAGTATAATTTGAAATTCATGTCATAGGCTAAATGACCCCTGCTGTAATGCTACTCATATCAGCTAAATTGCTCCAGGAGTTAATTGGTGCCCATGTGTTTAACATTTGTTATTTGAACAAAGAATAAAAAAGGTGCCAAATTTCTTGACACTTTATTTCTAATTAAATGAACCATAATGTGAGCCTTTACATCTGCAGGATTCCTCATGGAAAGAACAGATCATGTATAGCATTATGAGTATCAAATGCAGTAAAATCCACAAAAATCTTTGTAGTGCAGAACTTAGGAACTGGCTGCTCATTTGTCAAATGAGTGCATAAACTACATGACCCTTCAGCCCTTCCCAAAACCAAGACCTGTATTCTGCACTGAAAATTACAATTATGTGGCAAAATAAATGCCTTTACTTACTAACAACAATAAATTCCTAATGGAGACAGGCAGAAAGATGCACATCAATTTCATGATCATGAACACTGTTCAGTAACACATGGTGCAACAGAGTAAAGCCACTGCTGCGTGTTTCTGGTATTTGCAGAAGTCTCACCATCAGATCAGACCTAATGCTCTGAGCCCACAGAGGGGCTGTTCTTAAGCAGACGGTAAGGAACATTGCCATAGGAAAAGCACAGGGAATGCATGATCCAGCATGGATCTATGCTTCTACCTTAACTTTCATGGTCCATTCTACACTCTGTCCTAGAAGGGTCCCACTACGCTGCCTTCTGACAAAGGGACAACACCCCTCCTAGATTTGGTACTGTTACCACTATTACTGTCACCAACAGGGACATTTTCAACTAGATCATGTGGCTTAAAGACCCATCCAGCTCAGCCTTGAACACTTCCAGGGATGAGGCATCCCCAACTTCACCACTAGTTCTAGACTGAACCTTGCTTATTTTAGATCTCACTAGAGCACTTCTGGAGGAAGTTCCACCTTTGACAGCATGAAAAGTTTTGTGGCAGGGTTTAGTTTTTTGCCTTTCTATGCAGGGAAACTGCAAAATTGCCTGGGAACAGTAACGTTAGATGCTCTTGGAGAACAGATTAATGGCCAGCATGCAGGTGAGACTGCCACAAGCATGTGATAAATGACTGTGTTGTATGACTATAACTCATCATGAGACTCTCATCTGTCTGAATGTCCAATGTATACAGAATATGTACAGGAGGATAACAGGCATCTTATTTTATACAGAGCTACAGATGTACATAACCTGCCCTTACACTAAATAAAATACGGTAAATAAAGTAGAAGATTATTGCACTCCTTTTTTTTAATTCACTAACAGACTAAATGAGAGGTTATACACAGGACCAGTTAACTCCTCTAAGACTGCTCTGGCCATCATAATAAAGAGTATTTTTAAAGTCAAAGGGGTAGACCACAATGAAATTCTATGCCTGATAAACAAAGGATTTCGTACACAATCTATTTTTCTTTTGAGACTGGAAATGCCATTACAGGCCGATCCAACCGTGATTTATGCCATCAAAAAGAAAGACAATGATTTCGATCAAGTAATCAAAAGAGTTTTTTACAACGACTTGTTTTTGAA